>CM062825.1:3896263-4122137 GCA_031772345.1 Himalopsyche anomala
ATGCAGAAACGTCGGGTAATAAAACGATAAAATGAGACGTTAATTGTTTTTAGCGATGCAGTGTTTCGAATGCCCACTGACGAAGAACAGAGTTCACCACTTCAACCGCCTAAATAAAAACACTCCTAATAAGTAAACTGCCGTAATTTGAATTTTGGCTACTTTGAGTTATGAATGAAGCTTAAACAATTTCATCTTTTCCATCGTCGGAGAAAACTGCGGTTTTATTTGAAATACATTTCACGAGACACCCAAAACTTCAGTATAATTTTAAATACGATGACTAAAAATTGCAAAATAGCACTAACTACAATACCCAGAATAAGTACAAAAGTGTTCCATTGATCGTTTCATATTGTCATGATTATTATTTCCAATTGCAAACAGACAGCAATGACAACGAAAATGAAAAATTGTATTAAATATGAATTATAGCTTTAGCTTCGCAGAAATCATTGGAAAAATACATATTCTTCATACTAAATTCACTTCAAATGCACGCAATTGAGTCCGTTTCAGTTAAAATCGACAATATCAATAATTGATATAATCAAACATTATAAATTAAAGATTTCTATTTTTATAATTCTATTTTGATAAAAATTGTAGTCTTATGTTTAACTACTATGAATTGATGAAGTATATAATTAGTTACATTTTCGTTTATGTTTTATTTTGCATTGTGAACAAGCATACTTGCTTAAAACCTTGGCTCGAAAGAATCTTTTGTTCTCTGAAAAATTAAAAATATTACATACGGCAGTCGACCTAAATATTAGCGAAAATGCAGCAAGCATCTGATTATATGTCAAGTTCAGCACACTTTGGTGACTTGATGAATAGGGCTATTAAGTTTATGGTACCATCGATTTTACTTCCAGGGATGTACTTAAATAAAATTGGTCATATTAAATATATGTGTAGAGTCAAATTTGTTTTAATATTTTTTATAGACAAAAAATCGATTTATTTTAAGATTATTAACCTAGCTTGTAATGTAAATGTGCTATATTTGTTTTTGCGAAGTAGCACATAAGACGTTATTATTGGTTTATATTATGCATGAGTATAATAAATACCCTAAAAAATAATGAATCTCTTTTGTTATTATTCTACGCTTATTTTATAACAATCAGAACCGGTTTCAACATTTCACCACGAGCATTTTCAACTAAAAAAAATATATGCCATATTCCTGGTTCTGATGACAATAAAATAATTGTTCTATTATTTTTCAATATAATGCATTTCTAAGTAGAGACATTGAACACTTAAAAATTGATAATTACTCAGTGTATCGTTTTTCGATTTACATATAAATATGTAAGTACGAAATATGAAAATTTCACATTCCAAGAACTTCATCCGCCCCTGGAGTATTCACTTGTGTGTATTCACTTATTGACATTTTTTCATCACAGACGCCTTGCATTGTAGGATAGCGAACCTATGGCACGCGAGACGATTTTGCAAAAAAATGAAGTGATATTACAAAAAAAATCAAAAAAGTTTTAGAAATAGTGTACAAAAAATTCAAAGCATTTGAAACTTAGTTACAAATATTTAAACGTTATATAATGATCATAAATTTCAAGTATTTTCCTAACCTAAAAAAATACATGATGAATCTGGAAATTAATGAAAAGCCGGATGTAGGGAAAATAATAGAACAATTTGAAAATGCTTTAGAAGGAACAATATAACAATTTTCGGGAAGGTTTGCTCAGTTTCGACAACTTATAGGAACTAAAAGATCTATTATCCAGTGCAACAGTAACAATTTTTTCATAGACTTATTCCTGTGAATCATTATTCTCTTCAATGAACTAACATTATCAGACATAATCATACATAAATCAGACATAAGAAGTAGACTAACAAACGAAAGTTGTATTTCTTGTATTGTATTAAAAGCTACCAACTGTGAACTCGATATAAAACATTTAGCATCTAGCATCCAACAGCAAAAATCTCAATAATAATAAAGTTTTGAAGGTTTTTTTTTAAATTTTAGTCTTTTTTATTTTGCCATTAATAGTCATGTGTCATTAAGTAAATTAGACATTTTTTATTTCCATGGCATGTGTTAAAATATATATTATTATATATTTGAACACATGCCATATTATTAAATTTTTAAAAAAGTGGCACTCAAACTTAAAAAGGTTCGGTACCTCTGATATATTTTTCTTACTCATAAACATACATTTTTATTAAGCTGAGTATATGTTTTGACTTATTTATTACCATTTGTCTGAGAACGAAGAACAAAAATAAGTAGGTACATATATTTTTAACCCTTTGAGGAGTATGGCAAAATATGGTAAATATTTTGGTTTCTAATGCTTATTGCCATTCTCTTGGTTTTAATTAAAATGTCATTGTTTTTTCACATATGGGTAAAAAACATTTTTATCTGTGATTTTTGACGATCGCGTTATTTTTATTATTTGTTGCAAATGAACAAAACAATTTTGTAAAAAGGTTAAAACATATTTGTACTCCTAATCCTAATTTAGTAAAAATAAACTCACTACTCAAAGGGTTTAAATCAAAACGATAAAGCGATATCTGCCGATTATGAAGCAATATTAACAAATTCTTAATTTGATAAGTACTATTGAAAATATTATATATATTTATGAAGAATTTGTACATGCGGAATCTATGAATATATGTATAATATAATCGCATATTTTTTTAAGAGAACTAACAAACAGTGTCGTAGAAAACATTTCTTAAAATAAACTTTATTACGAGTCTATATAATCATACAGAGATCTTGCTAAGACAGAACAACCGGTAAGCTAATCGTTCTCACCGCACGTTGATTTATAGATCGGATAGGGGGATGGAATTTTAGATACCGTAAATATTTATGTATGAAAAATATTACTCTTATGTACTGATTTCACATTATTTCAATAACGATTGTAACCGGCTTCGTTCGTTACAGACATTATAAACTGATGAAAATATAAATCAATACTGTAACACAATATAAATAAACTTAAGTGGGAGGGATTGTATCTTTTTGCATAATATATACGTCCAATTCTGATGGAATAGTTTTTCTATAACTTGATTATAGAGTACTAGAATTGGATAATTAATATTTTTTTATAATGTACTTGCTATTCAAACTACTTATTATTGGATTTTAATTAAAAAATGTATACATATGTATATGATATACCTACACTTCGACTTGAACTTCCAACCTGTTGGATATTCTTTCATTCCGCAAATGTTTGCAAATTGTTTTGTTTTATTTAGAAATTTAAACATTTTTACTCGTATGTAATGGGTCATAAAGTATGAATGGAGATGTATAGTTCTCTTAAGTGACGTTTTGAACGTTTGAATATCGGGCGTAAAGTAGTTAGCAAACGTAATTCACTCGATTTTGACATTAATGAGCTTGATTTATAGCATGAGCTGAACTTTTAATGAGAAAATAAGATTTTTCGCGCTCGTCAGTGGCCGGCCTTAAGAATGATGTTTTTATAGACTCTATTATTTTGATCAGATTTTTATAGCTTCGGTCATAATATTTAAAATAAACAACATATTTAATAATGTAAAAATAACAACGTGTTTGTGATTATGCGAGAGGTTTTATTGTCGATTGCCATTTGGGTATTACGACTCAGTCAGGATTTTAATAATCTCTTGTCGAATTTAATTTATTGCTGCGTTAAACCTCGTAAACTCTACTAAAATAATTTCTTTATCGTCTCCTCGCGGTCAAATTTGATTTGTTTTGATTTTTCGCAAGATAACGTGCTCATAATAACAGTATTAAATAATTTAAAAAAAAATATGTACTGAAATTATACACACAACATTTTTTTGTAGTTTATGTTTTAGACTTTGCATCTTGTTTGATATTATTTTCGATTATGAAATAATCATTCAATGCTTTGTTTTTAAATAAATTATCTAACATTTATCTCAACGGAACACGTGCCCTCTTAGTCTTAGAAAAAAACTTTTTCTGAAATGAATATTTCCATTGTAATTCTACGATTTTAATGATTTTTATTTTCCAAAATATCTTTTTATGTATTACAAAATAAACGAGGTCCGCTGCCAATGTTATGGCTTTGTAATAGAATTGATTAACAGAAGTGTTTCTAAAAACAACTCCTGGTTACTCAGTTGCTCAACATATTTTTTTCGAAGAGAGTAGGGATAGACGGTAGAGGTAGAACAAGTGGTTAGCTATTCAGATTCGCTTCGCCCCGTTTTTATAAAAAAGATGGGTGGGAGATAATTTTAGACATTAAATATATTAAAAACTCAATTTATAAAACTGCCCGTATTGGGATACGAACCTGTGAGATCTGTAACCGAAACGACGTTGACTTTACGACCACGGACTAAAAATGCGATATAATAAATATTGTGCGTAAATATCGAAAATATATTTGACGTACAATTTTATATAAAAAAAACAACCTATCAGAATTTGATTGACATGTTGAATAACCAGGGCTGTGGAGTCGGAGTCGGAGTCGCGAAGTCGCGGTATTTTGGCAGTAGTCGGAGTCGTGAAAATATATATTTAAGCAAAATAGTGTTAACATTTCATGCTTGGCTGACTAAAGATGATCTGATGGTATACATATATATAAGTTAAAATGAAATTATTGAAAAATTTCCTCGGGTTCGGAGTCGTTAATTATTTTAAAGCTGGAGTCGGAGTCGTAGTCGTCTTTTTTTCCCGCGACTCCACAGTCCTGTGAATAAAATCTTCGTTTAAATCCGTTAAAAAATGTGAAGTTAGCATTCTTATTTTTCATTATATCATTGTCTCGGGCGCAGCCACCAAACTGCACGTAATATAAATTAATGAAATAACTTGAGTTATATTTTAAAACACTCTTAAATTGACTAACTTTCAAACGCATTTTTTTCTAGAATGGCAACTTTCTCTCCAAAACGAGGGGACGTAAATTATAATAAAACTAAAGAAGGCTCGCTGCATTTTTCTTCTGCAAGGGGAGAAGATGATACTCAAACAGTTCGATATCGAATTTGGCAGTTAATCGCGTCGGTATCTGTGTTTAAGTATCTAGCAATCAGACGTGTCTGGGTCCATGTCCCAGCGAGATAAAAAAAAACAAATTTGATTTGATTATGGTAATAGTTGTTTGTCATATTTTTTTCTCCTCGAGTTGTTCTTGATCGATTCAAAATATTATATAACCAATACTTTGGCTAAGTCGCTAACGCTTTCGTTACCTGTTCGGTTGTGGTGTTCGAAGGATCAAATCCGTGTACGGACGTTGACTTTTTAATCGATTTATATATCTGTGTTCAGTGCCACGGATGTCTGTGATGTATGGAATTCATATCACCAATCCAACTAAAAAACAAACTAATCGATTAATTTTATTAATGTATCATTTTAGATCACTTTGTTCAAATTTTCGAAATTATAATTATGTTTGAAATTACCATTAGTCACCACTTTAGCTTTATCACTGTTTGGTGATCTTTGTAAATACACGGTAGAGGTGTTAAATTTTTTAATTTGTGTTAGTTTAGAGTCACTTTTTCATAATTTCTTTTCAATGTCAATTGTTTATTACACCTTTTCATTTTGTTTTTTTTTGTGTAAGTAACACTGACAAATTATATTTCTTATCAGTTGATAATGCTCGCCATGAGCGAAACTTGTCCTGATCTTGGTAAATAAGTGGAAATAAGTACACAGGAATATTATGTTTTTCTTAATTCTCCTTCTCACCAAGTAGAAGACAGTGAACATCCTAAAAGTGTTGAATAACATACATCTTTTGCTTAGACAGTAGTTTTATAATTAGTAGCCAAGTAAGCCACAATGATAGCCAAGTCCAATGATACCTCAAAACTAACGATTACATTCATCGTAATATGTTTTTGTTACATTCTGATTTTTGGTTTGAGAAAATTATAATTTATAATTATTATTTATTATTTTATTATTATTTAATTTATTTTTATTTCCTAATAGAGGAATAACGCTGTTTAAACTTAACTATTAAATCCTTCGTGCCTTTTAAAGTGTATAAGTCTTGTCTGAATACAATCGTTGACGAACGCTTTATTGATCAGTAGGCACATGGGGAGTCTAGATTTTTTTTTTATTGTTTTTCGGCACTCTCTTACGATCACGTCGGTGGAAGTTGGTCCTGCGGAGCGGAATTTCGGGAAATTGTGAGTTTTTTTCCCTTAATTTTATTTCCCTAGTCACGTCACAAACTTTCCCTTTGGTTGGGAGGCCAAAAGAAAAACGTGCGAGTCTGCAGAAATCGCGTGGCTGCGTTCCTCCTTTTTGGAAAATTAAATATCATTGAAAACGTTGCATCAGACTGGTCACGTTTACCGCAAGGCTTATTTCCCGCGTTTTTAACTTTTTTAATTCCTCCAAGAATGCAGTAAAAAGAGCTACCACCCTGAAACTTCAAACTTTGTATTGCTCTGGCAAAATAATCTGTTATTAAAAATCAAATTGGAATTTGTTTCTGTACACCTCCACCTCTGCCTTGTCGTACAAAAAAACACAAATGTTTTTGCATAATACTTGTACTCTTTACGCGGTGGATACGTTTCACTAAAAACCTTATTATTTGAAAAAATAATAACATTGTGGTATAGAAAATCGTGTAAAAATATAATAATTAAGACCCAATACGTAAATTACACAAAATATTATAAATTTTTAACTAAGAAAAAATAATACTATTCATCGCTACTATATTATTTAATGGGAACTTTGATGAGGGACTGGACATAAATCGCTTTCATCGTTAGCAATGTTTGATACGTCAAACGCGTCACGATTTCATTAAGCGTTTTGTTTGCTATTTACTGTATTGTGTTGTTGAATTTTTTTGTAATGTAATATAATGTTATCTTTTCTTTACAGGTGAGATTCTACTTATTATTCAATTCAGTTTAATCGCACCGGGGTGGGGTTTCTTGTTTGGTAAGTGAGTACATACTTTTATTTAGTGTTGCCTTTGAAATCTTTGAGTTATTATCCAGTTGAAGGATTATTTGTGTTCCCATTCCCATGTGTCAAATTTATTGATTCTTCAAAAGATAGTGACATTGTGATAATGTTTTATCAACATTTTTTCTGATAATCGTATTTAAATGTTGGAGTGTTTTAAGTGTTTTATCATAGTTTTTTTTAAATGTTAGTTATTAAGATAAGAATTATTTTCATAATGGAAACGTACATTATGAAAAATAATTCTAATCTAAAGATAAATTTCCATCAAGCACCTTCAGTCGAAATTCTAAATTAAAAAGATAGTTATTAATTAATTATTAGTTATTAGTTAATGAATAGTTATTTCTGTCTTGCGATATTCTTATAAAAAACTGAAGCTAACAAAACATTATCTATACATTTGCATTGTTTCTTAAATTCACAAATTTTTAGACTAATTTTAAAAAAAAACTTTAATTTAGAAAATACCAGGGTTGTGAAGTCGTCAAGAAATAAGACGATTTTAATTTAAAACACGACTTTAGAAGCATGCATTGCCGCCATTTTTTTTTTAAAGAACTCGATGTTATTTTTTTGTCTTACTCCGGTCATAACAGTCGGACTCCATGACTTCCACTCCGACTCCACAACCCTAGAAAATACTAGAAAACAAAAATATATGAGTGACCTTATTAGGCTATAATCAACAAAGTATTTTTTTTAAATATTGTACAGTGTCAAGTAGTATTTATAGGATAACTAGAAATATGGCATAAAATGCAACGAACCCATCAAAATGGCGACCCTGTCGTCCGCTTTAGCATCACGTCCATATACTTCCATACGAAACATAAAAAATATATTATATTCGCTATAAATGAGATAGGCGGGGGTTGGTTATATCCAGACAACGTTATTACGGCTTTTGCTCTTTTTATAAGGGTGGAAACTGCCCTTCGGCTATTGGGAAATTGCATTCCAACTCAAGGTAGGAACTTTTTAACTAGTTTGGTTTGTCGAATTTAAAAACCGTTTCAAATTTTCTAAAAATACCTTTTAGTTTCAACTTAGTCATTCGATTACATATCCTTAAACTATTCGAGCGTTTCGAAATATACATTTAATAAACAAACAAAGCATCTCACATAGTTCATAGTTTATTTTGGAAAACATATACCTTACAATATGTTTATTTATTATATCTTATAATGTTACGATCATCAGTATAAGATTATATCAGTTGACGATGCTCGTAATGAGCGAAACCGGTCCTGACATATTAAATAAAGTGGAATGAAGTACAAAGGAATATTGTGTTTTTTCTAATAAGATTATAACCGAATGTATTATATATAGTAAAAGTAGATACCGAGTATGTATATTTATGTATCGTTACACTAACTTTAAGGTTTCTGTTGTAATTTTTAAATTGATAAATATGGTTTTATAAAGTTTCCTTTACGGATTATAATAACAATAATAATACAAGGTTTTTTTAGATTCTATTATCTGTATCTAGTTATTTCATTAATATCCGTGTTGCTTTGAAGTTATAGGGCAAAATTAATAATTGTAAATGTAAGCTTTTTATTGTAAATGGGGCATTTTCAATTTTAAAATAAAATATTTCAGTGTTTTATTATAATGGTTTACTTTCCAGCAATCGATTGACATACTTATCTTAAATTGACTTTTTTTACTTTATCTCACTGTTGCTTTATTATAACGATATATGATTTGGCTTAATGTTAAGACCGATGAATTTTTAAAACTAAAAAGTTTGTCATTAATGTTATCCATTAGAAAACCGAAAATTTATTTATAGAATATTTTTTTAATCTACCTATATCTTTGATTGTATAATGTATACGGAAATATGAAGTTTCACCACAAGTGTGATTCCACTGTTTGATTGTGGGACAACATATACTTAACAGGTAAATAAAAAATTGGTGTTTGTACATTCAATTAATTAAGCATACAATCTTCTCGTGTTTTAAGAGTTTTTTCTCGTTTTAAAGCACACCGGATGTTATCAAAGCACTGGTAGATTAATTGCCGTCGTCTCCATAGAATCTGTACAATAATTTTTGATGCTTTAAAATTAACAAGATACTGATAATTTTCACACCCTTTCACGCAAAGCACAAACTGCATCATGTTTTTCAAACTTTGACAAATCAAGGAGAAGTTAATTCGTTCATTATCTACACCAGTAGCCGACAACCTTTTTACGAGGACGGAACCGCCGAATGGCTTGCTTATTACGAATAGCATTATATTCGTATTTTTCATGATATCTAGTTCACGGACACCCAACCTTATTTGCTCCATTCTCCCCTTTCACTATTTTCCAGAATGTACTCCCCCCTCCCCTACCCAAGATAATCTACGTAGTGTTGAAATTATTATTATTTATTATAAATTTATTGAGATGATTTCTTACTAACTAATAAATAACTAAAATAACTGATGACGATTTCAATGAACAATGATTTTAGTAAAATATTTAATAAAAATTCAGTCCAAAAACAAGAATGTAGTCCGAGCACAAGATTAAGTTGTTAACCAAAATACAATTATGTATTCAAAACCTGAAATATTGTTTCAGAACTTTACTCTACATAGTTTCTCTACTGATAATTCCACAAACGCCTCGTTTTCTTGTTGTCTATTTATAATTTATTATTTCGAAATTATATGCAACTGTTCTCAACACGACCAAAAGAAATAGTAAAAGATATCCTTCTATATAATTTCACTTTAATGTACAAATATATATTTGGTACTCTTATTCTCAATTTGAGATATTTCGTCACGTATATTTATTATGTCTTCAAGGATTACATTCTGCAGGTAGGCGTCATTCAGTGCATTTCGTGAGGGTCTTTCATAATCCTTCGTGACGTCATCGAATCAATCGCGTAATGCAACCATATTCTTTCGCTTGTGTGCGAAATAAAATCTTAGGGGTAGTCTACACCCCTTGTCCAAGATAAGTGTGCTTTCTTATTATTTGGGGGGCTGATTTCTTGTTTAACTGAACGCTGGTGTGAATACTTGGCAGGGTTGCCTGAGCTGACTTTGTAAGACGTTTTGTTACGTGGGGTTACTCAATATTTGTAAGTTTCTATCACTTTTATGCCATATGGGGAATATGGTATTACAATCCCAGCCAAAACGGGTAAAATATATTTTTCTTCAATGAGTTTTTATTTATCACTTTTAAGGTGTTTACTGTCAATACTTGGTGGAATGGCATTATAATAAAAATAATAAAACATTTTTAGTACCTTTTCCACATAAAATTTATCGGATCAGTACCGGTTTCGCTCATTGTGAGCATTGTCAACTTTTTAAAACTGGGTTTTTATTTGTTTGATAGTTAACTTTAAAGACATATTTGGCATTAAACTTATTTTGAATGCAAATTTGCAATTATGTATATCATATCTTAAAAAAAGGTTAAAGCAAAATTCATTCAATGTCAACTGATTAAAAATGCATTACTGAAATTAATACCTATGTTAAATTTTGATATCTTCATACGTTCCAACGACTGATTTACAGCTAAATACATTAAAAGATTGAACAGTAAATTATATCCGATTTCCCTGACTGTGCAAGGTCGTGTTTGCTCAAATACTGTGTGTCTCGCTCATTTATAAAGAAGTTCTTACTAATATAAAATTTAATTTAATGAATTTGTTATTCTATTAATAAAAACACAATATTCCTTTGTACTTCATTCCACTTTATTTAATATGTCAGGACCAGTTTCGCTCATTACGAGCATCGACAATTGATCAGTTACTGATCAGTCCTGACATATTAAATAAAGTGGAATGAAGTACAACGGAAAATTGTGTTTTTATTAATATAGTGCCTTTCCACATGACAGTGAAAACCCAAAAAAAAAATGTTAATCTACTTGTTGTTGTACATTTTGTGACACATGTTTTGCTTCATTGAGAAGCATCATCAGTATCGTCATTCGTAAACGTTGCGGTAGTCTGTTTGACGATGCCTCTCAAAGAGGCGAAACAAGTTTCACAAATTGTAGCACAATAACAAAGTTATCACATTCAATTTTATATTAAAAATGAACTTCCGTAAAAGTAACCGCCGAATTTATTTATATTTATACAATAAAACCCGGTTTATCATATTTAGATGAATTCAAAATATGTTTTTAGATAATTAATTATCTCTGACGTCTTTCGCAATCATTTACTCTCGCGGCTCGGAGACTGGAAAAATACCGATGGGGGTCGTTTAGGGTCCCCAGTGGTTTCCACATTATTTGCCTTAATTCTTATGAATTTCAAAAAAAAAAATAGTCTAAGGGCTTTAAAATATCTCTGCATCATTCCTCATATATTTTTTTTTATAAAAATCCGTGGTTTTTTAATAAATAATCATATGTTAAGTCGCGCGTAAAAAAGACGTCATCCCAGCACACATATGAAATTGCAACTGACGAGTTTAGCCCAGCTATCTTACGAACGATCGCTTATCGCGGACGCTTATCGTGTTATCGCGTATTTATATAAACTACAAAAGGTCCAAAAAACTATGATATAAGAATACCTTAATTATAAACATTGTATCACCCATATTAAAATAGATATTTAAGAAAATGTGGGTATTGGGGACGCATTTCTTGAGCTTAGAACCGGAAAAGTTAATTTCTTACGCCTAAATGCACTGCTTATTACAAATATGTGCACTTAAGTTTTAACAAACGAGGTTTTGCCTGAAAAACAGATTGTGTGCGTGAGTGTATGTATACGGTAAAATTCCCAATCTTAACGATGAAGTCATTTCGTATACTTTCCCCATTTTCACTTACGGAAAAAACCTCGTAAATATTTAAACCGTAATGGATTTTCCGACGTGGAAGCCGGCACCACCGCAATGCAATAAATGCACCCAAATGCAATTCCAAAACATTATTTCTCTTGGGCCGTAGAGGGAGAATGCATTTTGCACACGCACGCACGCAACCCTAAAGCGTCGCGATAACGAACCAACGTATTTTCCGATAAATAAGAAAACCCACATACTGAAGATTTAATTATTGTAAAAGTCAACAACATATAAATAATCCGCACCGGTGTCCAACATTGGATGATGGATTGACACAGAAGTGGAGAACCTTATCATTTTACAACGCCGCATTAATTTATTTCTAATTAAACATGGGTCCTATGGTGCAGCGGTTAGCGTTGCTGGCTTGTGCCGGATCTCACGAGTTCGACTCCCAGTACGACCAGCATTTATTGATTTCTGTTCGAAGGCATGGTTGTCTGTTATGACAAAAAACTCCTTCCCACTTTTGCGATCCTTAAATAACTGGGAGTAGCGTGAGCGATTAGTTAACCGCTAGTCCTGTCCTAGCCTTATCCTTCTATCCCTACAACTCTTTTTGAAAATGAGATTGAGTGACTGAGCACCTTCATTGAAACATATGTTATTTTTTGTATATTTTTTTATTTGATTTATGTTTCTGTATAAATAAAAATATGCTATCGCTAATCGTACATTTTTGCTATAATTTTTCTTTGGTACCATCCCTTCCAATAATAAATAATTAACGATGACAAAACATGTTTTCACCATCACAACCAAACACAAACACCCAGTAATTTTTCATTCAATTCAACCCTATAATATTGAGGGTGATTTTTCCGCCTATTTATTTACGTCTGGCAAAGTCAATATTTTCCCATTGCTAGGGGTGGAAAAGAAACACAGTGTCCTTGGTTGTAACTAAATAGATTATATAAAGGAGTATGTCTTAGGATTTGAAATTATTTCTTGTCTGGAAACGTTCCTAGGCGTTGAAGCTTTTTCTTGAATTGTTTTTATATTTAATATAAAATTGATATCATTGTTATTCTACTTGTTGTGTTACAAAATGTGACAAGTGTTTCGCCTCTTTGATAAGCGTCATCTGACGTAATATAGCAGAGTTTACGAATAAACTAAAAAATGATTTTTAATTCTTAAGCAATAAATTACAAAATAAATATCTGGGTTTGTCATTTTCTACTTTTTTTTTCAGACAATAGTGTTCGAGTTGACATTTTCCTGTCGTGAAATTTAAATAGATGCCACTTTTATACTGTACTCTAACAATTGTGCAAGACCAGTCTTTATTCACATTGCATGTACAAAATTATCTACGTACCATGGTTTTTAACGCAATATGTCGTCGTTAACCATTTTAATGGATTACTTTGTAATGTGCCATTCGGCGTAAATCATCAAATCGTAAAAAAAAGAAAACAATTCTTTATACGATTTTATTAAAACCATTAAAAATCAACACTCAGTAATAATAAAATACATTTTCGTCGATAACAATCTTTGAAGATATGTCGAATGTCATAAAACTGCAGACTGAACTACGACACTCCTAAAAAGGTGTGTACTAGATACATTTTTATCAAAAATATCAAGGGATATTTGATAGCAAGTCGTCTGTTGTTATCTGCCGTAAAAATGTCATTTTTAACATTGCACGCTACATTATTTACTCACACTTCTCCAAAACAGTTTTATTACAAACTTAACCCGTTGAATACGTAAATATTTGAAATGTTTTTTTTATTTCTTTGTAATTATTATTAACAATGCAAAATTACATCGTCACTTTTTTGGGGTATTTAATATATTATTAGAGACCCAAAGTTGTAATAATAAAATGTTGACAAATAATAATAAAATAAAAGGGTACGGCAATAATTCAATGAAACTCAACTGAGTTGATAATGCTCGTCATGAGCAAAACCGGCCCTGATTTGGCTTATTACATAAAAATGGGAATAAGTACAAATGAGTATTTTATTTTTTAAATTTAACCGCTTAACTACCATAAGCGTCTTAAGACGCACAATTTTCCGTGCAAGGGACGTCGATCATACAAATTATCCGTCTTTAGACGCTCCGCTTTAAAAGGGATTTTACTAACCTAAATCTATTATTTTAAACATACAAATATGTTGAACACATGACAACATTGGCGCACTCTTTATTTATTTGGTAAGTTTTTATAAATAAACGTTTTACACATTTTCAATAACGATATATTTATTTTTGCAATAAAATTCACAGCGCGTTAGGTACCACCATACGTACACCTTGCGGCAGTTAAAAAGTTAATAGTTAATATTTCTGTTGCATTTTAGTGTATTTTATTTTTTTTACCATTTCCGCTCCCAATGTGGAGCATATGGACTCATAATGGAGTTTATCTCAACAGAAGTGTTTCTACGAGAACTGCTTGTTACTCAGTTGCTCAACCTCTCTTTTTCCAAAGAGAGTAGGAATAGAAGGAAAGGGCTAGGACAGGACTAGTGGTTAGCTAATCGCTATCGATACGTCCCGTTTATATGATAGGATGGGTGGGAGGGGGAAATTCAAGACATTACATACATCCATGCATTTGAACAGAAATTCATAAATCGATTGAAAAATCAATTTTTGGAACTGCCCATACTGGGATTCGAACCCGTGACCACCGTAGCAGTAGCCAACGACGTTGACCACTCGACCACACATTTTACGATTTTTTGTGACTGATGATCTTGTTTAGAAATTTATAAATACGTCAAGGATACGCCGAGGGTTAAATTCGACCCAAGAAGTGTCAACGAGTAATTCACAATGTATGCACGATTTATCGTTCGCGAATATGAATACACTAAAAGCAAAACAATAAACTCTTCATTTTACTACCTGCCTTCAGTCATATACTTAAAAAATCAATTTTCCGCGAAATCTATTTCAAAAGGCGCCATGCAATTAGCTTAATCACATCTATAAAGAATGCTTTTAACACTTATGTTTGAATAGTAAGTATTGTTTTAAATACGCCATTTCCTGTTATAAATTCAGCTGTCACATTTTTTGTGACCGCAGCCATTTTTTTCCTTCTTTATGATTCAATGTATCATATTCTATGAATAGATTAGTGGCAAATATACCACCCACTGGTGCTGTATAATGGAATTCTCTCTCTATTCGTGTTGTTTATTTAAACAATAATAATCAATTTGCGAGCATTCAAAGTCACTTCGATTTATGATCTTATTAATAAACTTAACGTGTTTATCCATAATGGAATAGTGCCATAAAATTGTAATTCAATATAAGTTTTAAAAACGTATATCTTTGATTTGAATTAATAACGATCGGCGCATTTCTATTACTGGACGAACAGTATATTATGTTAAATAAAAAATATATTAAAAAAAACCATTATTTAAATACGAGTAATGAATTCATTGAATTGGAATTTACTTGGTAGAACTCCATTGTAACAAGGTGAAAAAATACCAAAATATTTTAGTTCTACTAATATTATTTTATATTTATATTTACATTTATTTCGACGTATGCCACCAGAACTGTGTTTAAAACTTACATTCAATGGTGGCCGGTCAATGTTGCATTGGATAAATGCACCCCTATATACTGTCTATAATAAATATTTAAGAAATCGATGACTAATTAACACGCTTAGACAATAAATACATGAAGAATTTAAAATGATTGAATGGTATAAATGTTGTGTTTGAATATTATTTAATTAAATATAACCGCCCCTGCATATACAAGAGGTGCATTGATCCAATGCCACATTGACCGGCCGCCACTGCATACATTATCTCATTATTTTCACCTAGGTACAATGAATGAATACTGTCGACTGGAGTATTTTATGTTGATTCAATATCGCAATTAAATTAATTGTATTGGATATGCATTTACTTGGTAGAACTCCATTAAAATTAGGCCAAAAATAGCAATGTATTTTAGTGCTATTTTTTTATGAGGGCATAAACAGCTATTAACTTTTTTTTTTAAATTAAAAAACATTCAAATTTTTTATCTTATTAGAAATATTGATAATATTATAAGTACTTGTGTGGTTAAGTTATCAGGAATTGTCCGTAGAAAATCTCCTGCGTTTTGAATTGATGAACAAATTAATTGCGATACTTTCGATGGTTTTGGCGGTAAGTTCATTTTAATATAAAATTTAAAATAACTTTGATTATTTCACGTACTGTGCTACTAACTGTGACACGAGTTTCTCATTAGTATCACTTTTAGGGTGTTCACTGTCAATACTTGGTGGAAAGGCATTATATTAGTAAAAACACAATATTCCTTTGTACTTCATTCCACTTTATTTAATATGTCAGGACCAGTTTCGCTCATTACGAGCATCGTCAACTGATAAGAAATATAATTTAACAATGCTATTTATACAAACATATTGTAATTACTTTCAATCCCCATTCTAAATTTATTAATCTGAGATGACTTTTTAATTATATGTTAGATGTGTTAAACATTTTAATTTTGTGCTATTTTAGAATCACTTAATGTAATTGGTATTTTCTTTTCAATGCCAATTGTTGTTTATAACTGTTCATTTTTGTATAAATAGCATTGTTAAATTATATTTCTTATCAGTTGACGATGCTCGTAATGAGCGAAACCGGTCCTGACATATTAAATAAAGTGGAATGAAGTACAAAGGAATATTGTGTTTTTACTAATATTGTGTAACTAACTGTGATACGTGTTTCTCCTCTTTCAAATTTGCGATAGTAAGCCTGAAGATGCCTCTGAAAGAGACGAAACACATTATTCTAAATTTTATATTAAATTAATTGCGCTTTGGAACAGCAAGCCTACGTTTTCCTATTCGAATATACCGCTATATTTATGATAATTATTATAACATTTATAAAGTTTTCTAAAAAACAAACTTGCCGATACCAGGTTAATGAGCATTTACGTATAATACATTGAAGTAAAAGCCCGTTTACACGGTGTAATTTACGGTGATCGCATTATTTAGATTTCCTAGCCCTAGGCTGTGATTTTCTTCAATAAATCTCATCCAGTGGGGCCATAAATTTCTTTTTAATATCGCGTGATAACGTTTGCCTTTCTATCATACTTACAAATTCAATTTTATTAGCTCGAGACGACGCACAACCTACCCGGGGAGTATAATACCAGCTTGGCTGTATCAACGCTTAACTATTATACACGTATATGATACGAAAAGTCATTCGCATTGTGCATCAAAACGAACGTTTTTATGATCGTGTAAGTTTTAATAATCGTAAAATAACCATGAACAAACAAAGCAGTATTTTTTTGTTAAATGTCAATCAACAAGTATAACATGATTCAACTTGGTAACATCCTTTCATGATTTTCCAGCTCTTTTGATGTTATATTAATTGGAATATTGTACAGATTCATATTTTCCTTCGCCTCATTTTTGCCTTATAATTTCTGTTGTCTCCCTATAATATCGCGGGCTTAACTACCAGTACGGACAGCTTTTTATCGATTTCTGTTTGAAATCATGGGTATTTGTGATGTCTAAAAATTCCGTCTCACCCTGCTTATCCCAAAATAACGGGGAGTAACGAGAGAGACTAGTTAACCATTAATCTAGTCGTGGTCCTATCTTTTTATCCCTTACCTGTTCGAGCTTAGCACTTTAGTATCAAGCAGTTCTCTTATTATTAAAATACATACATTAGGAAGCTATGAGATATACATTGGCAGTGGACACGGATTTACAATTGTATTGTTTTGTATGAAACGAATTGATTGTTTTAGCATACATATGTATATTAAAATAGAACCTGAACATATTATACAAACATAATCGTGCTAAATTTGAATCGTTCAAACTATGTAGGTTCTCACAGATTTTGTCACTAACGACCCGGGTTTCGCCTTTCGGCATCTTCAGGCGTTCAAGCGCGCCGTCACCAAGCGCACGTCAGCTCAAGTTCATCCGTGTGCTTGAACGCCGAAGATGCCGAAAGGCGAAACCCGGGTCGTTAGTGACAAAATCTGTGAGAATTTACATAGTTTGAACGATTCAAATTCAATATTGAAATTCCACCAAGCACCTTCAGTCAAAATCTTAAATTATTTAATCGTGTTGTTGTAGACACGTGCTGAAGATCAGCGATTGGCGACGGAAGGTGGAGACTGATTAACGCTAAGAAGAAGGAAACCACAATGTATTCGGGATTTCATCCGTGTTGTAGGAAAGCGTACTATAGGTTAGCTTTCTATAAGAATGACGTGTTTGTAAATTTTACTATAAAGCGAAGTATCAATTTTGTTAAAACGTATATTTTTGCTATGCTAAACAAACGTTTTTTGTCGCTTTCCTGTTGAGTTGCGTTATCAGAAAAAACTTATGCGTACTACTTAATATCTATTAGGGCTATGTGTTTATCTGTTACTGTTCTTGTTTCAGGACGGAGAGCATCATAAAGATATATTACATTCTAATAGTAATCTTGCCACTAACATTATGCAAATACGTCCGAACAACTTTGCGTGAGGGTAATGCAAACCAAACAACGTAAATGCAAAGTTAATACGTTTCATTTTCATACATCTTCAACATACAGGTGTACCAAAGCACGTATTACATAATACACTACAACCTGTATAAAAAATCAATTAACATAATTTATTTCATATATATATAAATATGTTATTTTATGTACATAACTTTTAAAGTTTTCACTGTCAATGCTTGTTGGAAAGGCATTATATTCAAAAAATAAAACACATTTTTTAAAACTAATTACACCTTTATTTTAAATATCAGGACCGGTTTCGCTCATGACGAGCATTATCATCAAATTCCTCAATATATACAGAATAAATTATTAGGGTGTAACTAACAAATTTTAATATGAATGGAGTTTACAGATAAATATACAAAATATGAAAAGTGGCAATAAATTCACTATGATAAAAATGTTTATTACCTCTTATAAATAAATGAATAATTTGAAATCGCAAATGCGTTTATATATTTTTTTGTGTATACCTATGTAAATATTATAGATACTTTGTGGATTTTTTTCTCTCCTTAAATGAATGACTACATCGTTTTTAATGCTAATTTTATTTTAAAAAATTAAGCCTTAACGTTGATTCTAACTTTTTTATAATTAAAACATATATATATATTAAGTGTGGAATTTTTGAAAATTAGAATAAAGAATGGAAGCTAACTTCGAATTTGTATTATTCTTAATTATTTTCTCATTAAATTCAATGAAATAGTAATTTTATAACGTTCTTTCTACGGTGAGAATACTCATATTATGTATATCGGTGTTGTTTAGGGAAAAGCTAATAACTGATCTTTGAAAATCTATTGCATAAATTCATTAAAATATAGATTGTATAAAACACGTTTGCAAAATTCCGTAAAACTGATTAAAAATCAATAAAAATAGGAATAACAGAAATGTGAAAATTATGTTTTCGTTTACTTATTTCATACATTGCTATTTTTTTGAATTTGCCCTTCTGTAAAATTAATATTCTCCAGTTATAAAGTTATTCCCAAACAACACCGATATTATCATATTTTTGAACGGTATTAAAATAAGTATGTAATTAAATATTGTTTGATCGAAAATCTTTGGGAACAACCTGTTCATTCTTGAAGTAAAGACTGGCCTAAGAAAATTGCGTTTTGCCCTTGCAACGGCGTCTGGCGGAAGAGGGCGCCGCCTACCAGGTCCGCAATAATGGCAATTTTCCTTGTATTTCTGCAAACGAGAAAATTATAAATTCAATCTGCGACCAATTCTACATAAGCAAATGATAGCACTATAACAGGTATGGAAATTCAAGAGTCTTCTCTCTCGAAATTTTATAATCTAGACATTTGAGTTAACTTAATTGAAATATTTTTGTAGCATCGGCGACGTGGATTTTATGTTGATAAAGACTTGAAATTAAACTTGACTAAAATTATCATGTTGCATTATAAAAATATATAAAATGTCTTAGCATCCTAGAAAATAATAATAGACCGATAGCAGTTAAATTATGTTTTACGACGCTATTTTTGATACCTCATTACCATCATTACTTCACTTCAAGTTACTAAACCAACTGAAAAAAATAATGATCTCCATTAAATTTTGTTATTATTTCCTCTTCTGTTGGTTCATTAGCGAAAATCCCTGACGAATACTGACTGTCTTACTGTGCTTAGAAATGTAGATTATTTGTTTGTTTTTAGATTACACACGTTCTTTGATTTTTGATAATATATACATCCTTGAAGTGCACGAATACTAATAAACTAGTGTTTCTTCGACTCAACCACTTATCATAATAAAATCAATCGTTTAAGAAAAACTTCTTTGTGAGCAATTTTTTCTGATCGAAATTTTCACATGCCCTTCTTTTTTTAATCTTAACAGCTAAATTTAGATACAAATGCGGCATTTGCAGCTTACATCCATTTGATACGCGTGTATAAAGTTATACATTGTGATTATCGATAAAAGCTGTTTTAAAAAAAACTGGATTACGTTATTTTACATTTCTGCAGTCGATATATTTACACGACATATTTCATTCGACTACCATAATTAAATTTATTAAAAACGTTCTTCGAGTGCAGTACGCACCTGTAAACGTAAGGAGATATTTTCTTATACATAAGGGCATTGCAGTGCGCGAAAGAGGGGTCAAACTTGAAACGACTGAAAGGGGGCATCGAACACGACCTGTCTACGTGGGGAGCCAAGCTTTCCCCAACGACCTGACGTGTAACGTTGTGCTTACAAGTGGACACGCGATATAAAAAAATGCATATACGTATAAGACAACCCAGTATAAAAATAATGGTTTTATGTATTTAAAAAAAATAGAAAATGCAAAAGTATATCGCCTGTCGACCGCTGTGGTCTAGCTGGTTAGAGCATGCTCTACCGATCAGGCAGTGAAGGGTTCGAATGCCAATAAAGCTAACATCACATTTAGATTCTTGAGGGTAATATAAATTTGAGACCTAAGACGTGAGTGTTTGTGATGTCAATTCTCATCAAGTTCATCTCTTACGATCTTTCAATATTTCAATATTGGTACTGGCTCACTGTAATGCCAAGTAATTTTAAAATTTTACAGTTAGAAACTACATTTCAGACTAATTTGCGTGGAGATCAACTTCATAATATCGTCACCATACTGGCAGAAGTTGATAAGTAACACATTGATAGTTCTGGATCAATAATAAATGAACAACTGCCAAATTCATGGACAATATAAAACAAATAAGACTTTAAGATAAAACCACTATTTTCGATATTTAACGTTACATATATAATTATAATATTAAAATATATGTAGATTGATTTTTGCCTATCTGAAGCAAATAAGGTTTGTAAATAATAGGCTGCGACAATTGTTTGCCTTTAAATCTGCTTTAATAATTAACCGTTAAATAAACTGTTGTTTTTTTGTCAAATTGGTATAATAAATTTACTAACTCAGTTATCCCAAACAAAAAAAAAACAATACCCAAGAACCATCACATCCAAATATCAATCATTAGTAGGTGAGATATGAGAAAAACACTTCACCTCAAATAAGATTGTTTCAAAATTGATATTGTTGACTTAAAACTGTTAAACTTCTACGTCTCCTTCATGTTTGATTTTACAAATGACATTAAACTGGGGGCAATTCATTATCCAATACCATTAACTAAAATATAAAACTATTTTTGCACTTAGTCGTTTCCGTTGCTAGCCTACGATCTAGAATAAATTCTGTTGGATATTTTTTGCGTACGTCAAACCCGCACTGCAATTACGTCTCCTATCTAACTTTTCTACTCAAGAAACCCCCTGTGACTTCCTTATTCCTCTCACATCTTCTTCCCCTCGTATTCTGCCTATCGATTGTTTGCTTTATTGCTCCTCGAAACGGTCAACCGATACTTAAACCTTTTCCCTTCGTCCACTTTTTGCCACTTTTCCCCCGCCTTCGATTTTATATCTTTCCCCAAACAACTAGTGTTCCCGGGAATAAAAGGAAAGAAATTCACCCTTTTGGGGAATCGGTAAAGTTTTATTTTTCCATGTATACCTACAGTTTTCCAATTTTAGGAATTTAATCAGGCACAATAAGGTAAAAATAAAAAGACGAGCACTTCCTAGGATTGGAAAACTTTTGTTTTCGTAACTGCCGGGGGTGGATTTTCGTTTTTATGAATTAAACCGGCTCGACTTATATGGAAGTAATAAGCTAGGCAAGGCAGAAGATCCTGGAAAACTTATATTTTTTACTTATACCTTGGGATCTCACTTTTATTAATCAGGCACCAGACTACTTAGTTTCAACTGTCGTTGTAAGTTTACCGTTTTCTTCAAAAGTAATATTTTAAGCCCTTAGTTAGTTGAAAAAGAAACTATCTATTTTCTTGTCTGCTTGAAGTTTCTTTACACATTTATATTATATTAGGCAGTGCTATAGATATCTAATAATTATGAAAATGCTGTACGTTCATTATATAGCAATTTTATCATAATTTATATACATTAAAAAATATGGTTTTCTAGTGGTTGTAAATTCTGATAACTTAAGTATTTTTAATCCTGTCATAGTGAACTTCCTCCAAATAAATGTGGGTTTTATCATTGATATACACTGAATCCTCGATACAACGAAAAACAACGAGTGAGCAAAAACTCGTTCAAAATGAAACTGCTTAGTAATAATACAGGCTTTTTATTTGTTATAATAATCAAAACTAAAATTTATTTAAATATTAAAGCCAGTGAGGTTACCTTCAATACATACAAAATATTATGGGAATTAAAAATATCTGCATATCATCTGCCTTAGCTTACATCAAATCATCGACCTGTACACGTTAAAACTGCCATGTGTTAATTATCTTCAGACACATTTTTAAGGTCTGTGACTTACATTTATTTACGAATACCTAACTATACCGAGATAAACAATTATCAAATTTATATGTTAAATTTAATGCAAGGCAGTTCGAGTATAGTTATATCGATGTTGTATGCCAAATAAAATTATTTACTAGACTTGTAGTGAGTGGTCAATAGGTTTTAATCCACGCAATGTGCGTATATCATCAATTGGTTTTTTTTTAAATGTTTACATTCCTTTTGAAAAAACTATCAGCTAAATTTATTCCGTTTTTGTGCCATCCTCGTATTATTTCCCACCTCGATAAATCAAATTAAATTATGATTTTGACGATCTAGAGTTGACATACAAAAATAATCTTTTAAAACATGTAGGCTAATAAAATCGGTGTATTGAATAAATTATGCTAATTTAAACGATATGTTACAATATTTCTAGTAGAAGATCCAAATAAAATTAATGGCCTTGAATTACAGTTATGATTTTGTGTAATAAATTATACTCAGTTCAAAATAGACATATGGACATGTTACTATTTGAAATTGTTTTTTATAAATAATGATATACATTATTTAATGATTTGTAATTATTTTGATGATGGTTTATTAGAAAATAGAATAAACAAACACGTGTTGAATTAAATCATATCATTTCTGTATCATTAAATGCGTGTTATCAGGTAAGCGTATCAAATCTTCCAAACTCTTCATTGATGTTAAATTAATATAAACGTTAAATTTATTATTACTAGGACCGTTTAGATAATGACTCAAATATACTTTTATTTATACAGTTAACTTGCTCAATTTACACATTTTATTATTATACAATGTCAATCATATTACAATATTCTGATTGGGCATTTAAAAATACAGATTTGTTAAGAGGATTGATAATAATTCAAATTTAAACCCTTATTTTAAAATACTCAATAATAGTAATGATAGAAGGTTAATAATACAGTAGAACTTTTATATATTGGTCAAATATGAAAACAGTATAAAAAAAAACTGTTGATGTTGTACATGTTAAATCCAATTGTCACTATAATCGTTTTATAAATCTTACACTCGAATTCGAGTCGTAATGCCGTCCTTCTCGTTGACTGAACGTAACACTTAAGTTTGCAACGATGGACAGTGATTCACACAGTTGCACAGCAGTTTAATTTAATTGGATGCTCTTATTTCTCCGTTTGGTAAGCTTAAAATTTAAATTACAATCAAACATATTGTCGTATTTCTACTCTTAACATATGTCTCGTGATTTTTCTTAATAGAATGTGTTGACTTTCAATGGTATACTGGTATGTGGTAATGAGTAGGGCATCCAATCCCGGGATCCCGTTCAATTTTCTGATCCCGAAATCCCGGGATTGACATGGTCGCGATCCCGGGATTTCGGGATTGAGAAATTTGGAGTAAATCTCGAAAAGTAAGATGAAATTGGCAAATTGTCGATTTCAATTTCCCCGGTGAGCTAAAAAAAAAAAAACGAGGTTTCGTGAGAATTCGGGGAAAAGTATATCAACAAATTGAGGATTTCAAATTCCTCGGTGAGCTAAAAAAAAAAAAAAACGAGGTTTCGTGAGAATTCGGGGAAAAAGTATACCAAATCGGAGATTTCAAATTCCTCGGTAAATTTATCTCAATCCCGGGATTGGAAAAAGGCTCCGGGATTGGATACCCTAGTAATGAGGTGATTTACAAATTGGTGTTGAAGATTTTTGATGCGTCCTTATCGATTTCCTTTTTTTTGTATACTTATTGAAAGTTTCGCATATCTGCAGCGCACCGTTTCCCAAACCAAAGTCATTGCCAATGACGCCGTATATATTCTGATGCAATTTCTCTGGCTCACTCAGCTCCGCGGCATACCTCATCGAAGCCAGTTCCCCCAGCGGGGAATCTCCCTTAACAAATGACTTCAGTCCATACAACAAATGGATCAGCTCGCCGAGATGTATTCTCATGGCTTTGTTTTGTCGAGATAGCCGACGAATTAAACGGTCGATTAATTTTAAAGACACTGTAATGAATAGACCTGCGTGCCGTAAGTTGTAGATTTATTGGTTTGTTATGAACAATGAAGTCATATTTGGAAACCTCTGATATTATGTATGGCCTGTGGTAAATTTAGTTAAGTGTATACAAGAAACAACTTCGCTTACAGCTTTTTTGTTGCAAGCTTTTAAGTAATTTCTCCTCTTAAGTTTCTTCGCATAAAATGGAGAATTTAATTAAGTGTTATTTAAATTGAAGTGGCAAATCTTCATCCTTCTATCACTTTGGTTCTTTGACCATATCGACCCAAAATCGGCAAAAGAGCCTAAACGACACAATTTGGTAAATTACGTTTCAAACCAGTAATTGTTCAACCGCCTGTGGGGTCGAGTGGTCAACATCGTTGGCTACCGCTACAGAGGGCACGGGCTCGAATCCCAGTACGGGCAGTTTTATAAATTGATTTTTCAATTAATTTATGAATTTCTGTTCAAAGGCATGGATGTATGTGATGTCTTGAATTCCCCCCTCCCACCCATTGAGAGTATTGAGAGTGATTAGCTAACCACTAGTCCTGTCCTAGCCCTTTCCTTCTATTCCTACTATCTTTGGAAAAAGAGAGGTTGGGCAACTGAGTGACAAGGAGTTCTCGTAGAAACATTTCTGTTGAGATAAACTCCATTAGGAGTCAATATGCTCCATATTGGGAGCGGACATGGTAAAAAAAAAAAATGTTCAATATTTCCTATGGCGTCGGTGACAAAATTTTTAGAACGTTATCTCATTCGTCTGATATCTTTTAGGGCCTGTACATTTTAGTGTTTTGACTTGTTATCGTTTGTTCCACGTGGACCCCGGTTGAGAAACGCTGATCTAGAGAAGTGAAATTAGTCAGTATAATATCAGGATAGGCATTTACCATATATTACGATTTTCTGCCTATTGGTCGAAATCCGCGATTTATCAGTAGTATATTTTTCAATCGCATTGATTCCTTCTTTGCAATACCAATTGATACTGGTTTGTTTGTTTAGTTTGTACATATATTCTATGGATAGTATCCGAGTTTTTCCAGGACGCTGAAATTCGCCGAATGATAAAGCAAGTGTTCTTTTCTTGACAGTTGCAATGACCAACCTCTACAGCAATTCAAACTTGACCAACATGGTATCCCCGATACTGCGACACCAGCATTTCACTGTTCTTGATGCTCAAAATATTTTCCTGAGAGTCACATTTCATGAGTTCATCAGACAGAGTGAAATCTAAAAATTACTCTCAATCAAGTAATATAATCTTATTCCCTCACTTTACCAAAACAACTTCAAGAATAACCATTGTTAAGAGCTTGGTTTTATCGAGAACTCTGGACTTATTTCATACGATTCGGACGATCAGATTTAAATTGGGTGAAATATAAAAAAAGGCTTTTCAATCCGCTTAAGTTTAGTCAATTCTTTCGGTCCCTTTCGTTTAGGTGAGATGCAACGAGTTTATTATCCAAATTGTAAATATTATATAAAATAAAATTTATTTTTAATAATTTCATTTTTGTTTTATACATATAATCATTATTTGATAATGTTCGTCATGAGCGTAACCCGTCCTGATCATATAAAATAAAAGTGGAATTAGTACAAATGTGTGTTTTATTTTTTAAAATTTAATGCCTTTCCAGTAAGTATAGACAGTGAACACCATAATAATGTATTTTTTTCTTCAGTATGCAAAATATTAATAACTGTATTTGCTATTAATCTGAAAAAAATATCTATATCGACTGATAAGTACCACAAAATTTTTCTCATCATATAAACAAAATCCCGTCTTAAAAATGGATGAGGGTTTTCTTAGTCTTGTTTTATTTATACCTACGTATATTTTTTAATTTTCTAAATAAGACTGATTTTATTTGTCGAGTGAATCACGCTTTATTTAATTAATATTATTTTTAATAAAGCAACTCTCTGTTATAGTTGAACTGCTGTACACTTAACACAGGTGAAATTAACAACCTGAATTACAGTTATTAATGTAATTAACAGGCCCGTTTATTTATCAAAAGCTGCTCTAGAAAGCTACACGTTTAACTATTATTGTAATTCATAAATTGTCAACCTTTTTTAAAACGATCTATAGTCAATAATAGTACACATTTTAGACGTATCCTTCAAATTAATATACTGCTTATAATAAATCCATACACGTTTATTGATAGTTAATAAGTGAAAATATTCTCGGATATGACGTACTTTATGCTATTACATTTTACCCTAAATCGAAGAATTCATAATGATCTTTGAACATGTGACTTAATCCACCGTAAACATTCTAACTAAGACATATTTTTAACGAGTTTTTCTCGTATGATCTTTCAACTTAAAAATATTTGGCACATTGGCTGTAATGCCAAATATATGTCTTTTAATTTAAAAAATATAAAAAAACACCATTTGCAGTTACAATTTTTTTCAATCAAATTTAAGACTAGTTTCATTAATAAATGTACTGATTTTAACCTTCGAGTTTCCGTGGAGTACATTCGCATTTCAAAATTCTTCTTATTTTAACTATTGGCTAAATATCAATAATATTTAGCTGATATTTATTGTAATCTACAATGATACCTCAATCAATGCAATTTAAATATTACGCAAATTTATCTGGGGTCGCTTTGTACCCCGTCGGTCCTCGATACTATTTTCGTCGTTTCGGCACTCGAGTGTTAAAGTGGAAAATAATATAATCTTGATATTTGGTCCGACACCCTTTCTATTTCCAAATTTAACAGAAAAGATAGTTTTAGAAATATGAAAGGCATAAAAAGATAGATTGAAACACATAATAATTCTCTTCTCACTAATAGAGCAACAAAGTTATCAAAATGAATTTTATAATAATAATTTTCGTTTTAAACCTTCTGTTGAAATGCTGCAGTAGGAAGACATATTCTTTATAGAAATACGATTGTTATTTATCAAACGAAAACTGTGTGTTACGTTATATTCATGGAGCAAAGCTCTATTTTGTATGATTTTAACTGAGGGTGCTTGATGGAATTGCAATATGTAGTAAATTTGAGTCGTTTAAATTAAGTACATTTTCAAACGTTTTGTTACCAAATACGCGGGTTTCGCATTACAGTGTACACTATTTGAACAATTTAAAATTAAAGCTACATTTGTAAGTATTATAATAATAGTAGCTTTTAAGTGAATTTGTTATCATTTTTGGTCATTTTACTAAGTATATTGAATCATATTAAACTTTGTCACACGTTAGTGAAATAGCATATTTTAAATAAAATACGAATGAAAACTGGAATAAATACCCTTGGTAATATTTTTTAGTAATTTAAAAATAGTAAAAATATTTAAAAGAGCGTGAGAATCTACTTGACCAGTAGTATTGTATGAAGGGCTTTTTCAAAGGTTAACCTTGCCTGTCGAAGTAATATTACGACACTAATGGGCGCGCTCTAACATGCACAAAACAGTCCGCCTCTTAAGAGAATTAAGAGTTAATAAAAATGATTTACACCAGCTATTGAATCTAAGGCAACAGCATCTTATCATTATTTCCGAATCGATATCACAATTTAAATTATTTTGTTACGTAAGAGACAATCTTAAAGTACGATCTCATTAAACAAGGAAAACCGGAAATATTTTGTGAGAGAAAAATGTATTAGCGGTAGAAAGTTTAATTTAAGAAAGGTCTAATTTATTTTCAATTTTTTTACACACACCATGAAACTGAATACTTCATGTCCATAAAATACCAAAATAATAAGAAAATAGACACATTTAAAACCATCATATTGTGGTGCTTTCTTCCAATCTATATTTACCTAATAAGGCTTTAAATCCCGGTATCCCGATCAATTTTGCGATTTCCCGAGATTTTAGGATTCACTATAACATTTAAAAATCCCCAAGTAGAGTTATATAAAAAATCTCAACAGCGCTGGACTGGAATCATGTAACCAACATTCCCTCTAAGCTGCGCGCGTGCGCGGTCGCGCAGCAGTTGAGAAGCCCCCGCGCACTCATTGCGGGTTGGCGCGCACTTCAAGACAGTTTTTCAATAAATATTTGACCAGTCCGCGCAGCTAACCCTTCGGTTTAGAGGTAATGTTACGTGATGTAACTACCCACTTTTTTGGCAATGATCTCAATGAACTGTGGCATGATATTATAATAAATGAAAGATTGTGAATCCCGAAATCCCGGGATCACAAATAAAGGTCCGGGATTGGATGCCCTATTAAAAACTGAGTATAATGTATGTAAAGCCTGCGAAATGGGTTTTCTATTTCTTAACGATTTTTTTTATAGGCAGGGAATTATTTAAAAAAATAAACGCCTTTGTACTAACTCCTTCCTATTAATTTAAGATCAGGACTGGTTTTGTTCATAGCGAGTGTTGTCAACAGGGATATTTATGTAAAACTGATTGCATGATGTGACAAACAATTGATATAATGAGACATATGAATGAAACTGAATTAACTATAATTTAAATGTTAGGGACCTCTTGTAAATTAAAAGGTCTATGAAGAAATGAAGAAAAATCTTTATTACCATTTTTCCTTAGAGCTGTATAGAAACATTTATTTTGTTATTACATTAATTATATTTGGTATTATAAAATATATTATAAAAATCCCATTTTTAGAGATAGCACCATTATGAATCCATATGCTCCACATTAAGAACGTAAGTGGTTTGAAAACATATTTATTTTACCGATTTTAAATTATAGAATTGGCTGAATTAAGATAACAGATGATAACCAGTCCCTTATAATTTTTTTGAAATACTCCTCTGTTAATACGTATACCCAAAATACTATATAAGAAAATGATAATGTGTTGAGAACTATCTGCTTTTCATTATGACAGTTTTGGCCAAATTATTTCATTTCGTACCGTCGGAAAACAAGAAACGTTGGAGCAAAACTATACGTTTTACAAACCATAAACCATTTTGAAAACAGCCCATTGTGGTGTCTAATATATGGTACTTGAAATGGCGTTTAAAACGCCAAGAACCTACATCCAAGTTACGTTATATTTCACGCGCGGTTGACGTTTAATGTCCGAACTTTCAAAACACAAAACAAAATGTCGGCGGCGCCGTCCATTTGCATTTTTCATACGCCACGTGACGCGATGCATTTCGTTTCCCGCCATTTCTCATGCGTTGACAGCGAGAGATGACAATTGTGAATTATTAAAATGGATGCTACGCAAACTTCAACAGTTTATTTCCATAACAATATTACAGAAACACAATAACGCTTTAATCGTATTCAAAGAGAGACTGTTTGTCTTTGTTTAGATCCCCCTACCTATCCGGTTCTGTGCATTATTACAATTTATATATTTACCTAAACAACAGAAAAACATAAATATATATTATAAATTATCCTTTTAACGTAATGTCACAAGGGGTGGTTGCGAAAAATAAAATTCTCATGGGGTTGTAGGTCTACTTGGAAGTTATTCCAAAGTGTACTACTTCAACCAAAAAATACAGATTTTATAAAGGTTTTGTGTTTGCAAATCTTATCGTTTACTTTATAATGATATAATCACCATCCACCAACTTTAATTGGCTTGGTTATAGATAACGTTTTAAACTTTACAGCCATGCCAATTATGCCTATCCTGTGATGTCATATACGTGACGATTATTGAAAGATTAATCTCAATTTTATTGACAAAAAAACGCTTAACATCATTTTAAATTTCAAAGCTACAATTAGAAAATACAAATTATCCATTTTTAGTAAAATGAAAAACACACCAAGTTCAAACAGCTGTCGATATTAAAAAAATTATCACACTTTGATTTGTGTTTCTAGTAGTAATACAAAATCCTCTGATTATCGGTTAGAATCATTATCAAAGTGACTGGCGAAAGAGTACTTGACAAACATAAATTAAATACATAATGAAACGAAAACGTTAAAAAATAATTATCGGTACATCCTTATTTTTTAACAATATTGTACAACGATTTTTTCTTGTCCAAGTATGAGATTATTCGTAGAAATGATTGTGTAATATTATTGTTAACAATGTAAATAATTATTTTGTATACTTTTTTTAACGTATCTACCTTTCTTGGTTCCACGAAAAACCGTGTAAATAGAATTCATAATAAGTAGAAGATTGATTTCCTAAATTAAAAATCTTAATTGCATCACTAATAAACAGTTAATTTCTTAAAATTACGCATGAATCTCATGTTTTATTTGTTATGTTTATTATTATGTAAGTATCGTAACAGAAGTTTTTCTACGAAAACTGTTTGTTAGTCGCCCAACCTCTCTTTTTCCAAAGAGAGTAGTAGGGTAGAAGGATAAGGCTTTAACAGGACTAGTGGTTTACTTATCGCTCTCACTACGTCCAGTTATTGAAGGATCTAAAGGGTGGGATGGACTTTTTAGACATCACAAACACCCATGCCTTCGAACAGAAATCGATAAATCGATCATAAAAATGCTGTTTGTAATGGGAGTCGAACCAAAATGAATCGAAAAAATGAATCTAATGTTTGGTCAAATATATAACGTTATGAATACACTTAATAGATCTCTTGATAGTAGTTCAATAATTCTACTGCATGCAATATAGTACTTTACTTTATCCTTTATGAATAAAACAAGATTGAAAGAAGTTCTTCGGCAATGCAGCATTTTTATAACCCGTTTTTTATCGCCTAAATTTAACACTTCATATATTTTTTACTGTTTCCCTTATAACATAATAAATAACGTTTTTTTTTTCAAAGAAGAGCTTCGGTTCAGAATCTGAATAATATTGTTTAGGAACCTGCCAAAGTGAGAATCCTCGTAAAAATCAACCACCAAAATGGATAAAAGAGGATAAAAAAACACTAAAAAAATAAATAGCCTTGCATTTTATATGTAACTGTTTGATACACTTCAGAGGCCGTAAAAAGTTTTGGGTTATATGAATTTTGCATACCTCACATGACCTAGCCGCATCAAACAGTATTTTCAATATTGTTCTTGAACGAGGTGAGAAATCCTCCGCGAAATTTATTCAATTACAGTCGCCGATTTATGGTCTTGAAAACTTGTCTTATTCTTGCGTATAAATGTGAATACGAAATTATTTAAAATGACTGACTTGAGTAGTAATTTTCGTCACTTTTGACAATTGCATTTAAGTAGATCTTGTTTCCACGAGAATAAAAAAGATGGCGATACACTTAATCTAATATACCACTTTTAGGGTGTTCACTGACAATACTCGGTTGAAAGTCATTATATTATAGTAATAAAAAAACAATATACATTAATTAATTATGTTCGTAATTACCATCAGTTACCTCTTAAAATTTATCAATCTTTGATGATTTTTTAATTATATGTTAGAGGTGTTAAACATTTTAATTTTGTGTAATTAAAGAGTCACTTATACTGTAATTTGTAAATTATTTTCAATAGCTCTGTTCTTCTGCGTACTTCTGACGGTTTGCTGACGGTTTGCAAACTGTTTTCGAATTAGAGTCTAAAAGCTTTCAATTCGATTCTAACTCGAAAACAGTTTGCAAGCCATCAGCAAACCGTCAGAAGTACGCAGAAGAACAAAGCTATTGTCAATGGTTGTTTACAGCTTTTTATTTCAACTTATTTTTGTAGAAATAGCACTGTTTATATATTTTTCTTATCAGTTGACAATGCTTGCAATGAGCGAAACCGGTCCTGAACTTTTAAATAAAGTGGAATAAAGTACAAAGGAATATTGTGTTTTTATTAATATAATCTATTATAGATAAAAATGCGAAAGATGACGACAGAAGAATACAATTAATAAAAGGACACAATTAACAATGCAATGTCTCATTTTAATATATCTAAGAATAACACTAATACATACCATAGCCTAGCGATATCCTTTTTACATGCTAGATTATCGAAGACTTATTTCCTTATCCTTCGTTATATTAAACTTGTGATAGGGTATCGCAAGTTTAATATAACGAATATTAAACGCCAATTATTCACATGAGTTTCTATTAAATTAATTACTTGAAAAAATATTTAAAATATGAATATTAAAGCTACACCCAAGCACAGACGAATCAATTTAAGTTATAGTGGGTCATCATATTTTTTCAAGATTCCTTCACAGTCCTGGTTTTCTCTCGATAAGCAAATGTAACAATGAAATAAAAATCTTTTCTCATTTTCATATTTATACAACATGAAATATCGTTCAACGGGTTTGTCACGTTGCAATGAAATTTGAATTGGATTGAGATAAATGACTTAATGATTTTCTAAAATACAAATATTAATCACCTTTTTACAACTCAGTTTAGATAGGTTTAATTTTAGGCCAGCCATATCTTAATTACCAGATTCTAATTGTCTATGGAACTAAGCCATCTTCAGCTGTTTTTATAATGAAGATTTTCATGTTGATGAGTATAGTATATTTTGAAAGATCACATCAATTTACTAATACATGTAGATTAATCCACTAGCACTCCGAAGTTTGCACTAAATTGCCGATGGGGAGCAGATACGCACTGATAATGACAATAACGATGATCCAGTCGCCATTTTGCGTTCTAAGTGACGTGTGCAAATATATATCATGGTGGCCATTACGTGTTACCTGCGCCATTTTATCATGTCGGTCGTTATATCATGTTCCCTCGAAAAAGGCATTTACCAGCTTCGCATTTTTAAAAATCATCGCTTTTTCTCTCCTGAAATTTTCGTTTTAGCACGTGTGTCATAAATTATACATAATATAATAAATTATAACGATTGTTCATTCAAATTTTATAAAGATACGGCCATATTTATTTGTGTGTATACGAAAAAAAAAAATTATTTACATTCATATTTTACCGGACCATTTCTCAGTATTTACTCCCACCAAAAAAGAGACACACTAAGCAACTAAGCTACCAACAGTTTTTGTAAAACAACTATTGTTTTATACATATGACTCCGTATGCTCCACATTGGAGAGTAAACAATATTTGAAATACCTCGGCAAATAATTTAAAAAAAATACTTTAAAAATGCTTACCATTGAAAACTGATGTTAATTCTTTAAATGTTTAAAAATATGCTTGTGACACTATTATATATTTCGGTGATATTTTTTCTTTGATTCAATGACTTCAGTGCTTTAAAAATTAGAAATTCTAATGAATAAAATAATAAGTTGAAAATATTTAAAAGTATGTATTCTAGTTCTGAAAATATTATTATTATATAGTTGATAGCTATTTCGGAGTACTCTCTCATCTGTACTGTGTTTAAACTTGCATTAAATTAACTAGATGCTGGCTTAGAAGATATACACAATATATATCATATATTTTAACATCCTAACTTTAATGTATTTTTAAAAAAATATAGTATTAAGTTTTATAAATTGATGCGTGTGCTTTTCAGAACGACCTAATCAATACCTTTAATGAAAAAAATCCTGTCGATGCTCGAGTTGTTCCCTTTTCTATTCATCAATTTTAGTTAATATGGGCCCTCAAGAGGTGAAGTGACCCAATTAGTAGAATAGTAAAACTTGCTCTTGGACGTCTTTATTTTATGGAGATAACACTATTGCAATGTGTATTAACTGAGGTTACTTCACTTTTACGATACTTTAAAACTTGTAGAGTATTACAATGCATTTACTAATGCACTTGGCTCACTTCGCCTCTTATGTTTGACAATGCTGTTCAAGTTAACGACACTTTCATTCAAAGTTATAAATAGTGATATTGACAAGATACCAAAAAAAAAACAAACTAAGCAGATGTAGATTAGAAGAAGATGAACTCTTGATATTCTGCTTAAAGTCATGATTTGAATTCCAAGGAAGATAGTCTGTACATATATGAGTGTCATGACAAAGAAAAATTGTAGCTATTTTATTAAAATGTAATAATCTTTTCAATGGATTTTATGATTATATAGTTTAAGTTTCCTTTTATACGAAATTAATTTAACGCTACATAAAGGGGAAAAATATGATAAAAAATCGCCTTACTCTCGCAAAATTATTTCAAATCTTACGGATGACCCTAGATAATAAGTATCAATTTCCGAAATTGAATCGAGGACCGTATGTAGGGGTGAATCTAGATCCCTGCTGATAAGCCTCACAGGCTTTGGAATTCGATTAGATATAATCAGCATCCTTTCAATTTCAATTGAATCGGCTATGATAAGACCCTTTTTTCTTTACCCGAAGGCTGTGCTGTAGATTCTCCTTTATTCGCAAGAAAGTCTCTATTGTAAGAGATAAGATTCCAGCCGTCGACTTGTTCTATAATTTGGGTAACCAATTACTTAATCTAGGTGAACTTGGGTACATTGTCTATTGACATTGTCTGTTTCAAAAAATATTACGAGGGCGTCATGTAGACGCAAATATTGATTATAATTATTTGTTTTTATCAGTTGACTTTTATTTTTCAAAAAATGAATGTATTCTAAATATTAATAAAAATGATGAATCCATTATTATTAGCAATGCTTTTGTTGCTTTTGCAAGTTAGTTGTCCCACAATTGGTGACCCGTTGTGTATATGAAACCAGTGTTTCACTGCCGCAATAATAAATATTAAAAAAAAAAACGAATTAATTTCTTGGTCCCTTGCAGACCTATACGGGGAAAATCTTTTTAAACCATGCAGCATTGTGCTTGAAAAATTTAACTGGCTGAGCCATTAAGTTTAAGTGAATTAAGAATCATGTGTATTTAATTTCAATATTCTAACATGATATATTATACAAATAAAATTGCAAAACAAGGAGGGAGGCGTCTTGTGGAGACTGCCAAGCTTTTTATGTAGGGCAGACAGGTAGAAACTTTAGTATTAGAATTAAAGAACATATAAGATGTCTAAAAAGTAATAATTTTTCAGAGTTTGCCAATTACCTAATAGAAAACAATCATAATTTTAATTTAAAACGATATCTTATCTGAGTATGACGAAATTTGATATATTTTTTTAAAAGTTAGTCCATTTTATAATAGAAAGTCATAATTTTGGCCAAACATATCAATGGACATTTTACAATTTATATGCACGTTCATAATTATTATGATTAAATGACATTAAAAACGCTGCAACATCAAAGTTCGTACAAAATGCGAATTTGAAACTATTCCCAAAATAAAATATTTTGAATTGCTTGAAAAATTGAAATTGTTTGAGAATCCTTTCAAGTCTCTCCCCCCCGGCTTGTAGAAATAAAAATTACATGGAACAAATATTCACTACAATCTTAAATCTTTATTTGACTACTAAACAATATAAAAGCAATACTAAAACATATAGAACGACCCTTAAAATATGCTCGAGCAATATTATATGGCGCAAATATAGTATTATGAAGTAACATAACCACTTTAAACCCGAACCCGTAAGTAGACGTAGAACGTTGGTATGCGTTACACACCGTATAGATTATTTTTATTTACAGCGCATTGCATTAAGAGGCCATTCTGGGGATGTCGAGCGCGAATTTCCGCGTCTTCCTCTCCTAGCACCCTCGACTCACGGAACACATTTTTATATCATGTTTCTGCGAAAAGATCTTCGTTATATTTCATCTAACACGTGGCAAAGCAGTTGAAAACTATTTTTTCTAATCTTATTATTAATACTTCTTGGTAGCGTTATCATTACATGCGTCTCCTTTTGTCATTCGTTGAAATAAGCCCAAACTGCCAATTACAAGATTGTATGAATTATGTGCTTTGATTTTTTTTCTTTTTTAACCATGCCCGTTCCCAATGTGGATCATATGGAGCCCTAATGGAGTTTATCTCAACATAAGTGTTTCTACGAGAGAACTACTTGTTTCTCAGTTGCTCAACCTCTCTTTTTGTAAAGAGAGTAGGATTATAAGGATAGTGCTAGGTCAGGACTAGTAGTTAGCTAATCGCTTTCGAAAATATATAAAACCTAAAAATGTGGAATAGATCAATAATACACCATATATCATTATTTTTGTTTTAGCCATGTCCGCTCCCAATGTGGAGCATATGGACTCCTAATGGAGTTTATCTCAACGTAAGTGTTTCTACGAGATAACTGCTTGTTACTCAGTTGCTCAACCTCTCTTTTTCCAAAGAGAGTAGGAATATAAGGATAGGGCTAGGACAGGACTAGTGGTTAGCTAATCGCTCTCGATATGCGCCGTTCATAGGATAGAATGGGGTGGAGGGAGGAATTCAAGAAATCACATACATCCATGCCTTCGAACAGAAATTCATAAATCGATTGAAAAATCAATTTATAAAACTGTCCGTACTGGAATTCGAACCCGTGACCTCCGTAACCGAAGCCAACAACGTTAACCACTCGACCACACGGGCGACAAAATAAGAGATAAAACTCTTCTTGATGGATTCGGCGGTAGCTTTGTGGGAAATTTATTTATAATATATAATTAATTTTGATAACTTATACTTATTAAGTTTCCCTTATCAGCGAAATAACAACATTTCTGGCAAAATTTTTGAACACGACTAACGTTGTTACGCTACGGAATACACCCTATACGATGAGTGTGAAGCCGTAGCGGGTGGTGGTGGGCACAGCATTGAGTACCCTAAGGATTTTTTTTTTTTTTTTTTTGACTGTTAGTGAATGTATACATTGACGAGATTTACTTATATAATTATATACCAGCGATCGGCAAAGTGTGGTCCGCGAGAAAATTTTGGTGGTCCTCAGAGAAATCTGACATTATTTTATGAACTTGATGCACTTATAGACGCATTTGATCATTTTTATTTCAATATGTAATATTTAACACAAAAGTCCAGCTAGTGGTCCGCTGGATTAAAATTGTGAATTATGCGGTCCGTGAGCCCAAAAAGTTTGCCGTCCGCTAATATTTACCATTGAATCAATTTGAATTATGAATACCGTAGACCAGTGTTTCTCAACCTTTTTGGGAGCGTGGCCCCTTTTGAGTGTCTTTATTTTTCTGTGGCCCCCATACCATTGTTTTGTCTTCCCATGAAAATTATAATTTCAAAAACACCTCTTTTTGCAGCTCTTCCCAGATTTTCGAATCTAGAATGCCAGTAATTTATTTTATTTACGGATTTACAAAAAATAGCTGCGCGACGTCTGCCATTATGCTTTTCCCTGTATCGTTTTATCAATACCCGTGGTCCCCCTAAACTGTGTTGTGGCTCCCCAAAACAAAAATAAATCTCTGTCCCCCTTAGAGGACACTGTGGCCCCCTGGGGGCCACATGGCCCACCGTTGAGAAACTGCCGTAGACAATAATGTGAGGTAATTTTTGTGTAATTTTGAATCAATTAATAAAAAAACTTTAGTTAAATATAGTTTATTTGAAATCTTGATTGTGTTTGTGCTTCTAAATTATGTGACTGCAAAACACTGTGTGTTGAAGAAGCATTTTTATGTTTTCGAAAAATGAGAGAGTCAAAAAGCTTATCTAAAACTTGTCTTCGAAAAATTGGATTACACAGACGACGGGAGCAATATTGGACGAGAGGATTTTTAGTATTGGAGCGTAATGCTACATTTCCATTTCCATCGTACCATCTACTTCAACCCCTTCCACCCTGTCTGTCTGCCTGAGTTTCTCTGTTTCGAGATTTATGTTAGGCGCACAACGGAATGCGAGTGTTGGTATTTTCCCTTATGAAATATGTAAGCGGCCGTATCGAGGGGCCTTAAACCAAGTTTTCCTCCGCAAGCTGCCAAATATCAAACGAAATATTTATTATTTACACGATTCAATATTAACTTTTAAACAGTGTATAAAGAACACCTCGCAGGATAACCAAGAAAAACAATATGAAAAGAGAAACTATGACACGTAAGAAAATACTTAATTTATGAACATAGTCATTTCAAATCATTTCATTGTGCTGAACATAAGATGTCTAGCTTGTTACCCTAGTTAATTTTACAGGAGGCGCAAAAAAGTCTTTTGATGATTTTGGGACATATGCAAATTGTGAAATATACACAACCACGGAGACTTCTAAACTGGTGTTTAATTGACGTAATCTAATATTAATTGAAGAAATTGTCTAGGAAAAACCTTTTTTTCAAACTTAAAAGCTTAATTTAGATACTAATTCGGCATTTGCAGCTTACATCCTTTTGATAGAACGTGTATCAAGTTTAATACGTTGTGATAGTCGAAAAAAAGCTGTTTTGAAAAAACTGTGGACAACGTCCTTTTTCCTTTCCACAGTCGATATGCAAGCCAGTGCAGTAACGGGTAATTTTCTATATAGAAATTCATGGCAGAAGAAATGTCCTACTGCTTCCATCCCTAAATAACAACCCTAAATATAATATTAAAAAAAAAAAACAACGTGAAAGAGTGCACAATTTATAAACAAGGGATGTGTGTATTTTTATTTGTTTTTTTTGTAATAACAATTTAAAGTATTTATATTTATACTGTGGAAAAGCAAAATAACGTAACCCAAACATGAAAAAAATTACAGGTGGTATATAAAACGTTTTTTGTCAATTATAGGCAAAATATACACAACCTTGATGTACAAGAAGATGAATAAACTGGTGTTTTATTTAATCGGTCTGATATTAATTTAATACATACATTGATGAAGAAAAACCTTTATGTAAGTTGATTGATTGATTGAATTGGTATTTACTTGGTAGAACTACATTATAATAGGGTAACAATAGCAACGTTTATATTTAGTTCAACAGTTTTATATTATTATTATTATTATATCTATTTTATTCTATCCTTACCAAATCTGAAAACAGTATTGAACGTTTTTTTTGCATACTCATTTAGAAATTTCTTCGCATGGTTTCAAATAATATATATTAGAATTGATATTATTTTTACATTACTATCGTCAGAACTTAGTTCGTATCTATCAAAAATATTTTAAATATGTTTTTAAGTCAAACGCATTGCCACTTTTTCACAATTACAGTAAGTTTTAACTTAGCCCCAACTTGTTAAGATATAATGGTGAACGGTTTAAGATTACTATGGTTGTGTTGCCTAAACGTTATTACATTTAAAATATCGAATATCACTCAGATGTTATTCATAAATACTATTATACACCATTCAAAAACTCAATCAATGCCTTTATATTAAAAAAAAAAACAATATTCCTTTTTACTTACATACTTACTTTGTGTCAGTTGACAATACTCGCCATGAGTGCAACCAGTCCTAATTTTGATAAATAAAGTGGATATTAAATACAAATGAATATTGTGTGTTGTAAGTATTGACAGTGAATACCCTAAAAATGTCTTTATAATCTGTTTTTTTTTTGAATATGTGAAAACAATTTTACTATAAACTACCCTGCATCACTATCACTTCGAGCTTTTACAGAGCTTAAACTTAATATAGCTCTGAGCTTAAAAGCCCCTGTCGTAGTCGCTTTACAGAAACAGTCAGTACCTACTCCTGAAAAGCGTCCCACTGTCTACTTATTCGACGCCTGAATCCTTCCTTCACAACATTATGAAATATCTCTTCGCGTAAAAACGTATTCATTTTTTGCAATTCCTCATCCGTGATAATTTTGTTTGCAGCCACAATCGAAAAATGTTTATTTTGTTACATTCTCTGAAGCAGTTTTTTTTTCGTTTGTTTGTTATGACATTTGTCGAGGAAATAATACTTTGCAAACAATGCTTAAAACGTGTTAATATTTACCTCCTTAACAGCATTTCACTTTAGACATTTTCGCCTCATTTTGTTTTACTGCTATTCAAAAAAAATACATCTTTAAAAAATTCAAATAAAAGCTTTTGAAATCTGTGTAAAGGTATATATCAGCAAAATGTTGTTTGATTTGAATTCAATTGGTTTTATTTATTACAAGAGTGAAAAAGTACAATGTACACAATATAACTTCAATTTTTATTTGTATTTTGATAATTTGCTTTGGGACCGTTTGCCGATGTCACGATCATGTTGTTACTGTTTTATCTTATGTAGATTTGTCTACAGTTAATATTATTAATAGGAAATTCTTTATTTGGGAAACCATTAACACTATAATATGAGCGAGTTTGCTAGCATCAAACAGAGAATTATACAATACAAAATAATTTACTTTATTATTGTGTAGCTTAGAGCAGCGGTGGGCTGCCGATACGTTAACAAGGGGCTCGCTTAATATCAAAGTAATTTATCAGTCATCTGCTTTTATATAAATACTTTTAAATTAGCAAACGATTGTTACTTAATACACTTGAAATATCCAACAATATGCAGTTTACCATAAACTAATCAATGTAAATAGCTAAAAATGTACTACTGTGTATACTGGAAGCTGTTGTAGGCAATTATGTACTAATTTTATCTGAGAATATTGTTTTCTATTAATTTAACAAGGGGCTCGCCGGCCGTGGTAAAATCTAACAAGGGGCTCGCGCGAGCCCCTCCGAGCCCCCTCCAGCCCGCCCCTGGTTTAGAGCGCCATTGTTGTAAGTTAAAACATATTATCAAAGTATAATCTAGTTGTAAACTTGTACAGTAAATATGTTGAAACAGCTATCTACTATATATTATTACGTTCTATTGCTATATACGTTATAATTATAAAAGTACCAAAAATATAGGTTATTTTATATATACCATATACATTATATGACAATATGAAATATTATGTTTGTTAACTGACGCTGTTCAAACTAAAAGCAAATTTTATTGAATCCCCTTGAAATACATTCATCAGTGGTAAATAAACGAATCATTGTATATTTTACAAGATAAAGTATAACATAACATTGTTAAATTTGAATCATTCAAATTATGTACACTCCCACAGATTTTGTCACTAACGACCCGGGTTTCGCCTTTCGGCATCTTCAGGCGTTCAAGCGCACGGATGAACTTGAACTGACGCTTAGTAAATGGATGTTTCGTGTTTATATATTAAATAAATGTATCACTGAGTCTAAAGCCATCGCTGGCTTTGAATGAAAAGAACTTTAAGATCGAATTAAAAATCATCAAACAAATCGCCATCAACAATGGATACGATATGTCTCTTATAGACAATCTTTTATCAAAAAAACAAACTAAACTTGCAGAAAAAATGTTATTTCAAGGTACATTGTCAAAGGACATAGATCATACTAGGTATTGGCGTAGAATCATTTATTTAGGAAATACTAGTCTTAAAATTAAAAAACAACTAGCTGATAGTGTTAGACCAGCCTTTTACTGTAAAAGCTCTTTAGGCAAATTATTAGTTAACAATAAAGATAAAATACATTACCTAAATAAATCTGGAATTTATAGATTACAATGCTCTTGTTGTAATAAATTTTATATCGGCAAAACAGAGAGGACTTTAAACATCAGGGTATTAGAGCATGTGGCAGCCTTTAGACTGAAAAAGGACACGTCTACTTTTGCTAATCACTTAATTTCGGAAGGACACGTGTTCAATCAGGAACAGGGGATAAAAATGTTACACCCAAATACGGACAGTCATAAGCTCTTTTTCCAGGAAATTTTAGAAATTAATAGGGCACAGTTACATAGTCTTCCGATTTTGAACGAGATATTAAACCTTCCTGGCTCTCCACTTCTATACCCTATATAAATAATATCATAAATAATATCATAAAACCTTTGCCGACAAACAAATAAATATAATTCTAAAAACCACTCACTACTCAAATCTTTGGGAATTCCCATGAGCTTACCCTTTTCGCCAGCGATGGCTTTAGACTCAGTGATACATTTATTTAATATATAAACACGAAACATCCATTTACTAAGCGTCAGTTCAAGTTCATCCGTGCGCTTGAACGCCTGAAGATGCCGAAAGGCGAAACCCGGGTCGTTAGTGACAAAATCTGTGGGAGTGTACATAATTTGAATGATTCAAATTTAATATTGAAATTCCACCAAGCACCTTCAGTCGAAATCTTAAATTATAACATTGTTAACATTAAAAATTATAAAATTTCATTTTGGATTAAAGATGAACTTCCACAAAGTTACCGCCGAATCCATCGAAAATACCAGCACAGCTTATTATTAAAATGCTTCTCAGAGGCAAAGAACTTGTCATAATTTATAACACAATCAATGGAATAACAATGTTATCTAATTTAATTTCAAATTAAAAAAATAATTTCTACAATCTTACAATCAAAAATATTGAAACATAATTATAATTTCGTCATGCGACCCAATGTTTGTAAACCCGTGCTGTAATTACACTTCATATACATTCGTTATAATTTTGTATTTTTATTTTTTCCAGGTAAGGTGATTTAATCATATTTGAAAAATAAATAATAAGTGATCTTCAAATTGTAAAGAGATGGTACGTACAAGCTTGTATTTGTTAATTTTCTTGTAAGTATGTAATTGGTAAAAAAAGTAAATAAGTAAACTAATGACTGTAAGAAACAACATATATATCGTTTATATAATATATAATACTACTGTGTCCGGGATACCATTCTAAAATAATTAATTCAAAAAGTAAAAATAAATATTGTCTAGTGTTAATATTTCATACCGTGACGTCATACGACTTTGGAAGTTTTTAATCGGTCAAGACAGATCCGTCATAAGGTAAAAAAATATCTCAAAGTTGACCGTTATTTATTTAAATAAATGAAATATTCAAACCCGACCGCTATCAGTATTAGCCGTATCAACAGTTTACGTTATATGGTATTGTGATTTTTTTTTAAAACAAACGTTAAAAACAGATTTGAAAAAAAAAATTGCAATGCTCTATATAGATTTAATATGATACACGTGTGGAGTGAATATGGTAAGTAAAAAAAGAAAATAAATAACGCATATTTTCAAAGTGTACTCCTTTTAGTATAGTACCAGTTTAAAGTTATTACTCCAATTTTGTTTTATTATGATCGGGACTGGTTTAATTTTTATGTAAATTCACTTAACAAAACCGGTCCTGTTCATAAAAAAAAACGGTCACTTTTTAACGACGCCCTCTCGTAATGTGGAGAATGAAGTTTTTCTGAACATATAATGTCTAACTGATTGTTACTTCGACTCAAACTTTCTTTTTTGAAGAGAGTGGGGATATAAGATAAGGGTTAGGTGCCATTTTTAGAATCGGATAGGTAGTGAAAAATGGAAATCGACTGAAAAATACTATCCGTACTGAAACCGTATTTGAACCCGAAAGCTCCACAATCGAAACCAACGATGTCAACCACTAGTCAACGGACCGGACATTAAAGTATATAAATTAAAAGTTTAAAAAAATAAGTTATTATTGAAGATATAAGGAGTTTGCGACACTACATTTAGGTTTAAATAAATAGTCCACTGTTTTGTTAACTTTATTAATTATATTGGCTTTACACCGAACATATACTATCTCTATTGTAGAATGATTCTTATGGTGACTTTTAAAAACACCCAGTTGAAAAAGAAATGTTTGTTCTACGATTGGAATTTTTAACCTATTCGTCGGAATATTTTTGCGTATTCAAATGCCGTAAGCCACGTGTCTATGCCCCGCAACGAAACGCACCTAATCCATAGACAAAGGTGAACAATCCCATCAAACTTCGCCATCATCATCTCATCTCATTTCATCCGGCAGTATTTTATATCGACCCTCTCTGTCGTCGGTTAGTAACTTTTCCCGCGCGCGCGCTTTTTTATTTTTCGCCATTTTTACGTTCTGTTTTCAAATTGGCGGCAATTTCGCGCCTTATATTGTTGCATGAAATCTTATTACTTCCCGCGTTTTTTTTTGTTTGGAGTATTTTTTATCTATGACTTTTTTTGCTCTTGTTGAATTTATGGTAATTGGGTTTTTGTTTATTTTTTTTTCATGTTGTAATACAAGATACCGGCCTTCACATTTCAAAGGTGAAATCTATTGCAAAAAAATGTATTGAGTTCATAGGTAGTTTTGTGTACAAGTAACTTTTGTTTAATTGCAATGTATTTAAATATCGTTTTTTTGATTCTGTAAGTATATGCACATTGTTTAACTGCTCTTATTACAGCGGTGCTCTATCGAATACATGCAAATTCAATCAATTATATTTTTTTCATAAATTAATTAGGTACTTGTCAATGTGCTTTATACGTTTTGTGTGGTGTGTTATAAATGTCTTGACCAGGTGTCGGGAACATTTTATTCTCTAAAGGCCGTATACATTTTTCTGATTCGACATAAGGCCGCAGTAAACATTGACTAGGGAATCTTTGGCCGGAAACAGGACGGATTTACATAAATTTACAGAATTACAGAATTGGCCAAAAGGCCGCACCAGAGTAGCCAAAAGGCCGCAGGTACGCCACGCCTGGTCTTGACTGTCTGGGTTGGCCTTATTAAACCATATTTTTTATAACATAACCATTATAAGAGTCAATTAAAAAAAAATGTCAAATTCACCGAAAATTTGAGAGACTTCACAGTATATTGATTGAATTGACATTTTCTTGTTAGAACTCTATTTTAATATGGTCTAAAATAGCAATGTTTTTTAGATGTACATTTTTTCGTAAGGTTTCGTTTTATTGTTATTTACGCCTTCGTCAGAACTATGAATTTTATCATATTATTTCTAATATATATCAATTCAATAAAAAAAAACGTAGAAGTTAAGTTACATTGATATTTTAGATGGATTCAGCGGTAGCTTTGTAGAAGTTAATTTCTATCATACAACTAAACACGATTATTAATTATCAATTTTTAGTTTTTAAATTAAATTTTGAATTACATTTATATTTTTGACCTTTATAGATAAAAAAAATATTTATCTAGTTTGAGCAAACGTTAATTTAATACTAAATAAAACAAACAATAAATAAACATATTTTTTTGTAGTTTCTCCATTGTCACTGTAAATTCCCGAATTGATAATGAATTTAGATGTCTGTTTTTTAGGTCATTCATATTGAAATATATCCAACCAAATTAGCATGGAGAATAAATATTTAATAATACCAAGCTCCCTAATAGAGTTACCTTCTTGTAACCGAAGATGAGACGCATTCAGTTACGTGATATTTGCTAAGTAATCGTTTCGTGTAAAGATTAGTTAGTTATTTATTCGGTAGAACTGAGAAGATATCAAAAACGTGAATCTTAAATTAGGTTAGCACACATTAGAAGCGAATTTTCTGTTTATATATTTTAATTAATTACTTTGGAGTTCTTTTCTTCTTTCTTGGAGAGTTTCTTCTAAAAAAACACCCACGACTTGGATCTTAAATCTAAATTTCACATTGATCATACCGAGAATCGAACCCAAACCTACATGATCGGTAGAACAAGCTCTTTCCAACTATATATGATTAACAGCTATTTCGGCTTATCGTCGGTTATTTTCTACAAACTCTCATGTCAAAAAGTACAAGTTTTTAGGAGACACATAAATGTACTTTATTCTTACGTTATCGCTTTCTATCGCTATAAAATAGCACTGGTTTTGTGCTCAATATTTTTGAGAAAAAATGTAAGGAAGGAAGCTAAAACATTTCCATCTATGCCACCCTCTTCTTCATGCCAAATATATTTAGCACTTGAGTCATTGCCATTTTTTTATATAAACGTTTCTGTATTATGCCAAATAAAGCATAAAATAAATATAATGAAATATTAGTTTATTAAAATTCTTAATGCAATCAAAAAATTGTAGACCTTGAGATGTCATCTCTGATAATGTTTCTCAAAGAAACGAAACACGTGTCACGTTTTGACACAACAAATGCAAAGTTATCAAATTTAAATTATTGTTAAAAATGAACTTCTCTAAAGCTACCGCCGAATTCATCGAAAATATTAAGGTTTGTTTTATTTGTGTTTTTCATTTGTGTATTTCCAGAACCCAGACCGCAGTTGTAAAAAATTCAAGACATATTGTCTTAACTTAAATGCACGAGATGCAGTTTATTTTTACTCATTTTTCATTCCTTCTTTTATGACGTGGAACGCTGCGTTCGAAAATTGGCGGTAATTTGGGTACTTGTTGTACTCCATTTTATTATTTCGCGCCTTTTCTCTATGCAAGTACCACTCTACGAGTAGTCAATGCATAACTCCAGAGATTATCAACTTTTTGAATAATACCAATACATTTTATCGGATCGAATCTACCAGAGACTATTTATTGCCTATTATCCTATACCGGGCGTCGACAAAATTACCAACAAAGTATTGAAACGGAATTATTGCCTTTTGGAATTATGTACAGTTAAAACATAATTTAATATAGTATTTTTCCGAGACCATAGTCGACTGATTAAATTTAAGCCCCCCCCCCCTCACTAAAATAGTAACGATGTTCTAGAATATCGACAAGAAGCTTATATGCTGCCAAAAATGTAATTGATTTTAAAAAAAAAAAAGCACAATATTCCTTTGTACTACTACCACTTTTATTTAGCAAGGTTAGGACCGGTTTCGCTCATAACGAGCATTATCAACTTATACGAAATAAAATTTAACAGCGTCATTTATACAAAACAAAATAAAATAAAAAGGTGTAATAAACAATTGGTATTGAAAAGAATTTGCAAATTATAGTACAAATTATGAATAAGCGACGCTTAATTTACTCAAATTAAAAAGTTTAATACCTCTAACATGTAATGTATACTACTTGTGTTGTTCTAATATAAATTGGGCCCATTAGAGGTGAAGTGAGCCAGCTAGTAAAATGATAAAACTTTTTCATTAACTTTTAGTACTGTCGCGTCTTTACTTGGTGTTTTGGTGGATTGGATATTTTTTTATTTTACTGAGATAAAACTATTGCAATGTTTATTATTTAAGGTTACTTCATTTTTACGATACTTTAAGACGTGTAGAATATTACGCATTTTTTTTTCACTATAATACCACTTAGCTCACTTCACTTCTAATGGGCGCAATTTTATGACACTATTTGTGTATTGAAACAAAACTACTTTGTCGAGATTAAGATGTAAGTAATTTAATAAAAACGATTTATTTTAATCGTAAAAATTATAGCTATACACGGCTACGTTTGTACCAGTATCATTCTGTAAGGCTGTTTGTTGATCGAATAAATGCTATAACCCGAATTTAATATCCCTGCTTTAGATTGTTTGATTTTTTCTCTCTCCGTCTCGAATTGCGAGTGAGCCGTTCGCATTATTTTTTTATACCCCTGTCCGTTTATTGCCGCTTAAATTTTCGCTAATTTAGCGCGATTTTACACCCTACTCTCTACGTGCCGCGCCTCCGTCACTTCATTTTTTACGACACCTAACAAGCAGACATTTGTTTTTAGATTTTCTTGGTGCATTTGCACACAATGCATAGCATACTACAACAGGCTTGTTTTATATCGATAGAATATTTCGTGACGAGCATTTTCATTATATATTATGTAATTTTCAAGAGAATATTTTCTTCGTCTTTTTTGAGGATTGTTTTGTTTGTTATTTTATGAACGCCTGAAAGTTTCTTTGTGGTACAGATAGTTCTGACGATAGCGCACGCCAAAATAGCTATAAAAAGCTATAGCTATGTTATAAAAAAATGTAGAACTAAATACGTTGATATTTTTGCAATGCATAGCGCTGTTGTAGTATTACAACAGGCTTGTTTTATATCGATAGAATATTTCGTGACGAGCATTTTCATTATATATTATGTAATTTTCAAGAGAATATTTTCTTCGTCTTTTTTGAGGATTGTTTTGTTTGTTATTTTATGAACGCCTGAAAGTTTCTTTGTGGTACAGATAGTTCTGACGATAGCGCACGCCAAAATAGCTATAAAAAGCTATAGCTATGTTATAAAAAAATGTAGAACTAAATACGTTGATATTTTTTTACCTTATTTCAATGGAGTTCTACCAAGTAAATGCCAATTTAATCAATATTGTTAGATTATTATAGAATTGTTAGCTTTGAAGTTTGTTGTGAAATTTGTTTGATTGCGGAATTTTGGTCATAAATATAATTAATTGTTTGCCAAAAAATGCTACTTATTTGATGAATCTAAATTTTTACATTGGAATCCGATGGGGTAGTTATGTATATTGAAGACTTTACAAAAGTTATATCCCCGTAGAAATTCAGTTCTCTAGGAATTTTATTGGTTATATCAATAAAATTCGGGTCCACGCTATTACAGGAAAATGTTCAAACGGATTTTTGCTTACTTATGTATGTTACAGTCTTAGTTCAAACTCAATATATAAATAAACGAGTGAATGAATACATTGTCCATTTTAACGAGTAACAGTTAACACATGAAAAAAAATGAATATTTTATCTAATCAATGTGTACATTAACTACACAGGCACATGCACTCATGGTGTTGTCTGTAAATTTCAACGTCTTGTTATAATTCTCGCCATATTTTTTTCAACATATTTTACTATTTTACAATTGTAATAATTTAAGCAATAAATATTAGCAATATATAAAACCGCAAGTTAATGTATAATCTTTTGACGAGATTTCCGACTTTAACGGTGACATATCCATACAATTTAAAAATGGGCCATATATAAAATTATGATTATAAATGATCTATCGTTTCATACATGCACAGTTTGTTTTACAGGTGTAAACAAGCTTTCTAAATTTTATAGTATTTGTAACATATATTTTAAATATAAACTATTCTTTTAAGATTTCGACTGAAGGTGCTTGGTGGAATTTCAATATTAAATTTGAATCATTCAAATTATGTACACTCCCACAGATTTTGTCACTAACGACCCGGGTTTCGCCTTTCGGCATCTTCAGGCGTTCAAGCGCACGGATGAACTTGAACAGTCATTTCAAGTTCATCCGTGCGCTTGAACGCCTGAAGATGCCGAAAGGCGAAACCCGGGTCGTTAGTGACAAAATCTGTGGGAGTGTACATAATTTGAATGATTCAAATTTAATAAACTATTCTAAAAAAATGTGTAATTACTTTTGAAAATTGTCGTCTTTTTCCATCAATTAACAATAATCAACATCATTCGAGTGATAGATTGTTATCTTAACCAGTAATAATCAAATAACATGAAACAAATATCAATGTAATCAAAATATTATAATGCTTCACCAGTTGCCAAGTTATTAATTGAATTTTCGAAGAATCCTTACAAAGTAAAAACTTCGAAATAAACTTACCAAGTTTCCATCATTTGGTGCATAATCAAAAAGTTATCTTTGCTGCACCAAGCAATATTCAAAAAAGAAAACCCAGAAACGTGTTACTAATTAAACTGGGTGTCGAACAGTGAAGGAGAAAGGGTTGGGTTCTTGGGTTGGTTGAGGGTGGTTTTATGGGTCTTCGAATCGAAGGCTTGGCAGTGCTGGCGTAGAAGCAAACGCCACTTCATTAAGTCAGTCTAGATTGGGATGAAATGTGTTGGTGTATGTTCAGAAATAAGGAACCTGCGTCAAGCGTGCAACAAACTTCAGATTAATTGAAGCCATTAAAATGTCGCCTTCAAAGAATTCACTGTTAACTCAAAAAGAATAAGCCATTCTGTAATCATTATTCATAAATTCTTTCATATCTATTTTACCAATTGTTACGAGTCCTACCAAATATTGTAACAGTTGATAATACTCGCCACTGGCAAAACCAGTTATGTTCTAAAATAAAAATGTGGAATAAGTACAGCCAGTCAAGTCAACGTCCTAGTCTTCCGTGAAAGATTTCACGGGTTCGAGTTTTTTTCAATATCTGTTCAAAAGCATTGGTGTTTGTGATATCTAAAATAAATCCCCCTCACCCTTCTTATCTTAAAATAACAGAGCGTAGCGTAGTAAGACACTAGACCTGTCTTAGCCATAACAAGCAGTTTTCGTCGAAAGACTTATGTTGAGATAACTCTATTAGGAGGGCAATACACTCCACATTGGGAGCGAATAAAAAAGTACTAAAGTTTTTTTCAATACTTCAAATATGTTTTGAATGTTTCACCATTGTTAGTAGACTGTTATAAAACAAACTTTTTTATTGTAACTGTATATAATATGCTTAACCAATTTTTGCTCGAATTTTGCCCAAATTTGCCCGTAATTGGTGCAAATAAAAAAAAACACTGCTCACTCCGACATGTTCAAACCCGAAAAAAATACTACACGAAACGATCCCCACGTTTGCTAGATGTAGACTGATTGAGACTGATTTTATTGCGTCATGCATAATGAAGTGGAAATAAAATTACTGAATGTTCCAATATTGGAACAATGGGCAAAAATGGTATAAAAGAGTCATTATCAAATTATTCAGTAACATGTTTTTATTCAAATATATATTAACCGTTTCTTAGGTAGCATAAGTCGCGACCCGAGTACTACAAGGTTCTATGTGAAAAATTTTGGCAAAACAGAAGTAACAATGCGGCAGTCTTCCAAGTACCATTATTGGCAATTTTTGTTTCGTCAAAAATTTTCACGTTGAACCTCGTGTACGCGAATTGTTAATGATTTTTTTTAAAATTTAATGTTATGTAATTAATATAATCGCCCTGTATTAAAATGATATAACTTTATTTTTGCTGCTTTCCTATTAGAAAATAAAGAAAATGTCAAATGTATCCATGCTTTTTCGACCGAAATATCATTGTATCACAATTTTCAGTCATGAATTCGAACTGTCAACCGTGAAACATATAGCATCTATGGCTTAGTACCATTATGGTACGGCGTCCGACATTGGATATAGCTTCTTTTAAAAAATGTTGCCTTTTCCCTTTTTTAAGGGTGTTTGCCGGGGAGGTTTTATCGTTTCTCAAACCGATGTACCGGATAATATAAACAGGACCAGTACTTTTGTTTACGTGGCTACTGTATTGGAAGAACGCTTCGGTTTTTGGACTTGAATTGATTGGACAGTAAAAATGAACTAGGATAGGATGCACGAGAAAATGTACCCTCGACTTTCATGCGTAAAAAAACTGGCTACGATCGTCTGAAATCTTTAATTCGAGATTTTTAGCTTGAAAAACTTTAATAAAATGAATTTGATTTATATTCTAAACGTTTTTGTTATTTAAATGCACATACAATACAATATTACTTTGTACTACTTTTATTTAACAACCGCCTAGTCGATAGAACAAGTTATTCCAATTTGAATAGTTTAAAAATATCAAAGTATTTTAGTTCTACAGTTTTTTATATTTTATACGTTGATTGCTATTTCGGCTTTCGCCATCGTCAGAACTATGCTTTAAACGTAAATTTGCTCAGCTATATATACTGGCTAAGAAGAGATAAACAATGCATCATATTATTCAGTCTAACATACTAATTCAAATTCTAATTACAATATTGCACGTATTAAATGTGATTTTAGTGTTTCAAAGAACGATAAGCAGTCTGGGTTTTTTAAAAACATTAATTAGGATAATTTAAACTGATATTTATTATTAATTATATTACATTAAATTTATTAATTATGGCTTTAGTGTTTCGAAAAACAATAAGCAATGTGGGATTTTCCAAGGTAAATTAGGAAAAATCATATTGATATTTATTATTAATTACATTAGGGGTTTTAACAACGGCGATGGATTAATAATGGTTTGCTCATTTAAGATGTTTTGTTTATGCCTGGTCTGGTTATTTGTGTGTGAATTCAGGATAAAGGATAAAGACAAAATGCTGGGAAATTTTTCAAAAAACTTAGTCGATTTCAAAAACCCAGGAATTTACGGAATTCCCAAAATAAAATGACGCGAAAACACATTTTAGCTCTTCCAAGATTTTAAATTTCAAAAACACACAATTCCCGGGATTTCCCAACTTCCTCATATTTTCTCAGATTAGTACTATCACAATCTCGGGATTCCGGGTCACTAAATTGGACGGAATCCTGAGATTGAAGGCCCTACTTCCTACGCTTTTTGGTACAGTATGAGTAACAGAATTCTGCTAAATTATTCATCCTTTAAATTGCTGTTATAAAAACGAAATTGGAATCCGTCTATTGGCACATTAAGCCGGGTTATATCGTTGTAAATTTGGCAATTATGTCCTGAGACAAACCATCTTAGCGGCTCTCCAAAAACCATGCATAAATTATATCTACATTAAATTATATGCGCAAAGTTAAGGTCATCATTTATGAAGTGCAAAACGGGGTGTCTTTAAACACTCGCTGCGTTAGAGATTTTTCAATATTATGCTTAATATTTTTGTCGAAAGATACGTATGTACTTCTTTCACATTGTCGATTATCCAACATTGACTTCGCTCAATTAAGGAAAACATCCAACTGACATAATATGACACGTTCGTTTCTTGAGAAAAACCGGTTGTGTTTTGTATTATTAAAATTGTTGAATCGTACGATGATGGTTTACTTTATAAATGAGGGAGTTAGAAGCAAATCTTTTTAACTCTCCAAGGACGAGCGTGACCATATGGTCACAGTAAACACCGTTGTCTATTGATCCCATTATTCATCCTTTTTCTACCTGAATATCGTTGATTTAACTCATATTTGGTTAAGAAGGGTACATACTTCAGTTAATCATCAGCCGCGGGGACAGACAGCACATGCGATTTTTTGAATTTTCGTTTTTTTTAATGGACTTTTTGATACTGTTAATAATTATCAGAACATCAAATTTTTTACAGTTATTTTGCTAATATATTTGTATTGAAATTATGTTGATCTAAAGAGGTCAAATAGTAAATATATTATTTTTTTGTTAGGGATAAAAGTTTGACCCGTGACTTCAATATGGCTTAAAAAAAAGTATCGAGAAAAAGCTTTCGTCTCTGGAGGGTTAATATATGTATGCAATTAATAAAAAACACAATAATTTAATGCCTTACCACCAAGTATTGACGGTGAACACTCTAAAAGTGATATGTATGCAAAATCAAAGAGCTAAAAATTCTTCAGCTTGAAGCTGATATTTCAGTAGAAAATATGTTTTCATTCTATCTAGAAACAAAATCGGCTTCTTCACTCTTACCGCCGTCCGTTAAAACTGACCGTTATTTAAAATTTAATGAATCATTATAAATATAACACAATTACCATAAATGTGTATAATTAAAGACCGTGTTATCATTTGCTATCTGTGCCGTTGAGTTAATTCGCGCTAAAGATATCAATTAAAAGTTACGACAAAATACAGCAACTTACAAAATTTGAACTATTAAAATCTACAATTGAATAATGTAATCTGGTATATAATTGTTTCTATACAATTTCAGGTGGTGTATGTATAACCCTCGCATTCAATGAGTTAAGTGCGGGGATGTTTGATAACTCTCTTCGGTAGGAGATATAATTCAGAAGCAAGTAATATAACTTTAACAATTTAACTGCTACCGAGTAATAAAATTAAAAGTTTGCAGTGGAGTCTGCCGGCTTGCCAGACCATTGGTTAATATCAACTTTTTCCAACTGAAAGTTATGCCGATCCATAACAACAAAAATTGATATAGAATTAGTAATTTGCTATAAATTATTATTTTACTGTTGGATAATTTTAACTAATATTTTTTAAACTAATTTGTAAGGTCTATAGGCTCTATATTATTATTCGCTTCTTAAATATAAAGATTATGATTTTGTTTGCATTTAAAGAAATCAAATTCTTTTTCCACAGCAAACGAATTGTCTTGGTAATTTTTGGTATCTGCTATTGTTCAAATAAAAAAGGTTTATAGGTTTTTTCGACAATATCTTTAATGTATTACTGTAAAAAATATCAACGTTTTTAATTCCACATTTTTTTGTAAATCAGTTTAAAGCTATTATGGCTTAGGTCATCATCAGAATTATAAGCCGAAATAGATATAAACTGATTTACAAAAAATTGTAGAACTGAATACTTTGATATTTTTTTACCGTATTACAATGGAGTTCTACCAAGTAAATGCCAATTCAATCAATCTTTAATGTATGTTCTAATTTAATAAAATAGTAATTCTGTAAAGCCTAGTAATAGCTTTGTTCAAGTCGTAATTTGTAAAAATTAAAAATACATTAAATATTAAAATTTCAACATGAATTAATAACTAAAGATTCAAAACAATAAAACACTCTTTTTACTAATTTCACATTTATTTATTATGAGAAGGACAAGTTTCGGTCATGACTAGTACTTTCAACTGATAAAAATACACAGTAACACAGTGTTACTTATACTGAACCAAGTTAACCCTCCAAGAACGAGCGTGACCATATGGTAACAGTAAACACCGTTGTCTATTGATCCCACTATTCATCCCTTTTCTACCTGAATATCGTTGCTTTTACTCATATTTGGTTAAGAAGGTTACAGACTTCAGTTAATCATCAGCCGCGGGGACAGAAACGGCCACCAAAAAGCACATGCGATTTTTTGAATTTCCGTTTTTTTTAATGGACTTTTTGAAACTGTTAGTTATTTTTTTATCAAAACATAAAATTATTTGCGGTCGTTTTGCTAATATATTTGTATTGAAATTATGTCGATCTAAAGATAGGGTAAAAATATCAACGTATTTCAGCTCTACAGTTTTTTTTATATTTTATGCGTTGATAGCTATTTCGGCTTTCGCCATCGTCAGAACTAATTTCTCCGAATTTCTCTCCGAACTATAGTTCTGACTATGGCGAAAGCCGAAATAGCTATCAACCGATTCAATATAAAAAAAACTGTAGATCTGAAATACGTTGATATGTTTACCCTATTAAAATGAAGTTCTACCAAGTAAATGCCAAATTGATCTAAAGAGGTCAAATTGTAAATATTTTTAAAAATTTCACGTTTAGCTATATTTCAACCCCGAATGTTTGCGAGCCCATACGGTCACGCTCGTTCTTACTACTCTCTGTAAACAATATTACATGGCAATAAAAGGATGAGCATGACCATATAGTCATGCGGGGTTTCTATACAACGACTTTGTGTGTGTGTGTGTTTTTTTTTTAATTTTTTGTTAGCAATAAAAGTTATCCGTGACTTCAATATGGCTAAACAAATATTTTTTTTATCGAAAAAAGCTCTCCGTCTCTGGAGGGTTAAACTATTAAGGGTGTAACAAACAATTAGTAATTTCGAATATAATGCTCTTCCACCAAGTATTTATAGCAAACACATTAAATAAGTTTTTCTCTTAGTGTGTTACAAATTGTGAGAAGTGTTTAACTTCTCTGAGAAGTATCTTCATACCGATGTTAGCTAGTAGCTCGACCACTCTGTTATAAAAAGGAACTCATAGTAATTCTATGTATATAAATAACATTGACAACTACTCTGACAACCAGCTAAAAAACAATGTTTTTATTATCATATCACCATCTGCCATTAGTACGCTTAAAGTGAATATTTTAAATAGAATTTCACCATATGAAACAATGCCATCTGTATTGTCTATGTTATCCACAATCATATCTATGTCAGATATCTCACGTGTACTTTAATCTGCAGACTCCGTTTGCCGCCCCCTCTTTTTGTGCACCCAGGGCAGTAGCTTGCTTATCTTTCCCATACTAGGATAAGTAAGTTCTATGACAGAGAAAGTATCTACTTCTAGTACTGAAGTTCCTCTTTGCAGTGTGAAACATACACCCCCGAAATTGGGGCTTTAAATTTTATGGTTCATAACATCAAAATGCCTCGGTTTTCTACAGTAATACCCAAAAGTGATGAGTATGTTATTAAGTATGTAGATATTTTTAATATTGTATTATTTATTGGTCATGTAGTCATATAGTTAACATATGTCGAATGTTCAAATCACCTCACGGCGAACTCCATCTATTGACTTGCGGTTTTTAATTTCTCTCCGATCATAAAGTCAAGAGAAACCAGCTCTAATAAAAATCTTTCATTTTTAATGCTTCATCATATGTTCCGGTTTTGGAGTAAACACAGTCTATAATACAAATGTAATTTTCCTCATAAGAATTATTTAAAATAATCGAAGCTACTTTCTATAATATAAAATATAAAATAACTTAGATTATTTCACGTATTGTGCTACAAACTGTGACACGTGTTTCGCCTCTTTCAGACGCATCCACTTTTTATAATTTATGTTTTTCATGTTATTTATGTTACAGAGAATGTTTATTTTAAATTAAACTAAATTTTGATTGGCGTTCAAGTGAAATCATTAAACCAATACCTATTTCTACTATTGAACATATATTTTCACTAGTGAAATAATATAATATGTATATTCTTTAAATTTTAATTGAAATTAATTTTGGCAATTGCGAAATGATCACATTTGATAAATTGTTCGATACTACATAGTTATTCAATTCCTGTGGAACCATAGATATGTTCTGTTGTGTTACATTATATATTTATTTTTTCATACATGTCCGCTCCCAATGTGGAGCATATTGCCACCTTATGGAGGTATCTCAACAGAAGTTTTGTTATTCAGTCGCTTAACTATTCTTTTCTACAAAAAGTAGTGGGGATAGAAGGATAAGGCTAGCACAGGACCAGTGGTTAACTAATCGCTCTTGCTACGCCCGGTTATTAAAGGATCGGAAAAGTGGAAAGAAAGTTTTAGACATCACAAATACCCATGCCTTCGAAAAGAAATCGATCGAAAAATGCTGTTCGTACTGGGACTCCAACCCACACACATACATTATAAACACTATATACTGCAGTGAAAATATATGTACACTAGTGAAAATGTATTTTATCTTAAAATACACATTAATTGCATCTTAATAAATTTTAATCGTTCAAATTATGTACATTCACACAAGTTTTGTCACAAACGACCCGAGTTTCGTCTTTTGGCATCTTCATGCGTTCAAGTGCACGGATGAACTTGGAAACCCGGGTCGTTAGTGATAAAACTTGTGCGAATGTACATAATTTGAACGATTTCAATTTAATATTGAAATTACACCAAGCACCTCCAGTCAAAATTTTAAATTGTATCTTAATAACTTAATAGCGTCGCTCAATCAGTGTTTAATTGAAGGAACTTGGTTCCAAATGTGATTTAACTAAATAAATTTAATATCCAGACTGTACATATTATTCAGGTAGGCGACATATTCGGTATGGAGTAAAAAAGGTGAAAAGCATTTCTAAATACCCCATTCGGGCAATGTGTGTTCTGTGTGTGGGTGGATGCACCGTGAACACCGCCATGATTCCAGGGCGCGGGGAGGTTGTAGTCGTAAAGAAAATGGCGCTCAGCAAGAACTTGGCGAATGAATGGCAAATAATTTACGAGGGACTACACTTTTGGAGGGAAAATTAAACGTAATTACAAGCTGTAAATGGCGTCTGCGATGCCTTCGCTAGAATAGAATGCCTTGTTGCAGGAATATGATTAGATCTGTGAAAGCAGTGAGCTCAGAAGAGAGAGAAAAAAACAATTCTAGTACAGGAAAATTTATTATGCATTACAGCTGTACAATCTGCTTGACAAAGTATGGACAACTTCTGACAGATTATTTAATATGTCAACCATCCAGTTAATTACTCAGACTACTCTAAAATGTAAATCGATGTTAAATATGCAGTTGTGTGCTTAGTATTCAGATACAAAAAAAAAAAAAATCAAAAAAATGATAATTCTGATTATCCTTAAAAGAATTAAAAATAATGTTGGTATTGTCTGAGCCATTACACGAATATTTCTTAATATCTTACCACTGAACTCGACCTAAGTATGTAATTAATAAACCAGTACCAGTTGAATAAATGTTAAATTTGGATATATGAATTATAATGGATTAATGCTGAAAATTTTAATATTTTTTTCCCATGCCTAATGAATAATGAATTGGAAGAATTGTATTGTATTATAATATATATATTATGTAAATTACACTATTGACTCCCTTTGATATATTTCTATACATATATAAAAGAAGAAAAATCTTATTTGATTGTTAGTATTTTTTTCTACTGATGCGGCAGCCATTTTTTTTTTATCTACATTATCAATTTTAATGATCAATATAATTATTAAGAAATAGTCTGGATAAGTTGTTGCGAAGGTTTTTCCGGTGGGTTATTGCCATTTTTAAATTACATTCAGTTTTACGGGAACCATGAGGTCTAGGGCTAGACTACCCTAAGGCATTTGCAGCACATGTTCAGATACATGGGCATTATCTCCTTATGTACATATTAATAGCACTCGTGCTTGCTGTGTTGATATTTCAAACTGTGTGTATCAATTTTGCTAATTATCTACCATGTTATATTACATCGATCGTATGAAACTGTACTCTGATATAATATCGACTTAAGAACGAACGAAAGAATCGACACAATTTTTAGAGCGTTATCTTTTTTAAGGTTTGCATTTTAGTGTTTTGACTTGTTGTCGTTTATTCTACGTGGACCCCGGTTGAGAAAAGCTTATATAGATAACTGAAAGTAGTCAGACAATTTTATTATAATACCAGGATAAGTATTGACCATATATTACTAGTTACCAATCGCAATGAAGGAATTTCGTTTTCGAACTTGATTTTTTAAAAAACCCTGTAAAATTTTCGATTACAATTTTCTGCCTATTGCTGGTTGATAACATCCTGTATTTTCTTGCAGTTTACAACTATTTGTCCGTATTCTTGAGTATAGCAGAAAATTTAGAAAACTCACAACACTAGTTATTTATTGATTTGGCATTTACTTGATAGAACTCCATTTTAATAGGGTAAAAATATCAACATATTTCAGTTCTACAGTTTTTTTATATTTAATGCATTGATAGCTAGCAGAACTAATAGTTCTGACGATGGCGAAAGCCGAAATAGCTATCAACGCATAAAATATAAAAAAAAAACTGTAGAACTGAAATACGTTGATATTTTTACCCTATCATAATACTTAAGCTCTCCAGTTCAAATTCGTATATAGTTTGAACAATTACAATGTTTTTTGGGAAGAAAAACGTCCCAGTGATCGCTTTTCAAATTACGATTTTCTGCGATTTACTGGTCGATATATCTGTAGATAATGCTGTTTGTCTTAACACGTTTTTGAGTGCAAACCAATATTGGACACAATTTTACATCGGTCATAAAGTCTAATACTAGATGGTTCTCTTTTAAGTCGACTTTTAACACTTGATTACAGTTATCCGTTTCCATACCATGTCATTTATGTAGAAGTAAGAAAATAATATTGTCGTTTTGCATACGCACTAAATGTTTAGTAACACGTAACAGACAGGGTTTATGCTCTTGTCAAGATGGAATTCTAACAGACATGACGTGTAACACAAATGGTACATAACCCTTACTTAGCTTAGAAGTTAACTCGTTCTGTTTGAGAATCCCCACGCGGGTAAACTAATCTCGGGGAATTTGGGAATGGCAACTTTCAAACAATATGCAAGTCTGCTGAGAGATAAGTTTATAATGGGAATTTGAGTTATCTTGTGTAGTATGTTTAAGTGCATTGCATGTGCGATTTTGTTGCTAGATTAGCAGTATTTGTTTAAAAACGTATTGTTAAGACTGTTTTATCACTTCGAACGTGTTTACTGTCGATTCTAGACGGAAAGGCATTGTATCAACAAAAATTAAAACTTACGTACTTATTTCACATTATTAATTAAATATCTCGACTGGTTTAACTCGTTGCAAATATTAGTTGACAATACAAGCGCTCCTGATACGTAATAAACAAATGTGTGGTTTTTAATGTAATGTACTGTCTGAAGTATTATTCTGGTAGAAGTTGGTAAGTAATAGATTGACAGTTCTTCATAAATAGCAAATGAAAAATTTCAGCTTTTAGGCTGAAGCCTCTAGCATTGATATTTTATGTTACATAGATAATTATAATATCAAAATATATATGCATTAATGCCAATCTGACACAAAAAACAGTTCAAAATTAATAAACGGACAATTGCCTGCCTTTAAACTAGCATTAATAATTTAATACACGAATGAATGTTTTTTTTGCAAACTGGTGTAATTATTGCACTAAATGAATTATTCTAGACAGGATTAATATCAAAGAATATCTTTGTATATTAGATTTACATTTTGTTACTCACTAACTTCTGCCAGAAAGGTGACTATATATATTCTATTATTCAATTGTATGATGTGTTTTTTTTCTATTTTATATTTTCAAAACGTTTCTCACGTCTTGCCGAATTTATAAATACAGAAATAATATCGACTTTGGAAAGGAAAAAGGACGTAACCCACACTAAACAAATTTTACAGGCAACACAAAAAACGTGTTTCAATGATTTTATAACAAAGGCAAACTATGAAATATACACAACCTGGAAGACCATGAAGACTGATAAACTGATTTTGATTGAGTTTATATAACATAAATTTATTTTATTTAAAAATAAACCATTTTTCTTTTAAGTCTTTTTTCCTGATCGCAATTTTCGCAATCGCAGGTCCTTCTTTTTTCAAACTTAAAAGTTTGATTTGTATACCAATTCAGCATTTTCAGCGTACATCCTTTTGATAGAACGTGTATCAAGTTGCATACATTGTGATTTTCGAAAAAAGGTGTTTCAGAAAAACTGTGGGTTACGTCGTTTTCCCTTTCCACAGTCGATATAGTGTAGAAATAACATTTTGGGTAATTTAATTTTCAATGGTTGTTATTAATCACTGATATATAAATGATTTAATAGATGAAATCAACGAATAAGAACAAAGCGAATGTAATTTTTATGTTTCTTTGAAATACTAATGTAAAAAAATCTTTAGACACTTTAAAACTATCACTGGTAAGTTTGATATTATTTCAGCGGTACGAGTGGTTTCAAATATTTTGGGGGGAGATTGACTATATCTCTGTTTCTTAAAACAACTTCTAATTTATTCTAGAAAGCGAATATATATGAAGTATAATACAAAGCTAAATCCAGACAGACTTGCTGAATTAAGCAGTTTGTATGCTAACTAAGAAATGCATTTACCATATGGACAAAGCTGTGCTAAGACTGCAAGACTGTAGATGTGGGTTGAACGAAGGTGACACCGCATACTAGTAGTGTTTAAAAAAGTATTATCTTAGGTTGATAAATATGTAGACTTTTGTAAACAATTGTGAGGTTGGTTTTACATTATAAATAAAATTAAATAAGTTTATTTTTCTTTCAAATACTCATTTGTACCAATTTAGAGACTTTGCTCTTGACGAGCAGTATTAACTGATATCCATCGTGAGCGAAACCGGTCCTGATCATATTAAATAAAAGTTAAATTTTAAAAAAAAAGTATTTTTTTCTATCATCCCCTCCTTGCCTCCCATTTTTATTTGATTTTTATTATAATATATCAGAATAGTAAAATTAAAATCATTCGTACTTAGCAAGCATTTGTGAAAGCAGGTGTCTGAGGATGCCTCTGAAAGAGGCGAAACACGTGTCACAGGTTGTGACACAATACGTGGAATAATCTAAGTTATTTTATTTTATATTATTATTATGAGTATTTTATTGTTGGGTCATATGACGCAGCGGTTAGGGTTGTGGGATTCCGTGCCGGACTTCATGGGTTCGAGTCCCAGTACGAACAGCATTCTTTCGATCGATTTATCGATGCTCTTCGTAGGCATGGGTGTTTTTGATGTCAGAATATTCCCTCCCACCCTTTCCGATTCTTTAATATTTAGGTGTAGCGAGAGCGATTAGTTAGCCACTAGTCCTATACTAGCCTTATCCTTCTACCCCTACTACTCTTTTTGAATAAGAGAGGTTGGGCGACTAAGTAACGAACAGTTTAGTGGAAAAAGTTGAGTTACCTTCATTAGGAGACCATATTCTCCACATTGGCAGCGGGCATGGATAAAATTTATAAATATTGTTTGAATATAATGTCTTTCCACCAAGTGACAGTGACAGTGACAGTGACAATGGAATTTCATTCGATTTTGTAAGAATGATTTGTTATAGATTGAAATGTTATTGCCGTATAGAACATTTAATAATTTACGTATATTCAATTTTGAAATTGAACAATTAGTATGATAGTTTCTTCAAAATGTATGATTTGTAATAATATTATGATTTACGCAAAAAGTGTTTTTTTTATTTGTAAGTTAGTTAGTTATCACAAAGGCTTTCTCTGCAACGACGCCAACTCGTGTCAACATTGACATTTCCCGAGAGAATTTTTAATTAAGTGTAGAGTCCGTTGAAGTAGATTCGAGTTTGCCGTACTAAGCACACAAGCCACTGCTAAATAGAGCTGCATTTTTAAGTGGCAAATATCTGAGAAAACTCTGCGGTCTTAGCATAATATTATATTTTTGAAAAAGGTTTTAAGCTACTAAGCATATTATATCACTGTAAAAAAGTTTTTAAGAAATAAATTTCAACAAAAGCTAAGTACACATAAAAATCTATTACTGCAAAGATTTGTATATAACTTTTATTTTAATATCAGTTTCTTTATAATAAAAATAAAAAAAATCTTCTTTATGCCACTTATATCACAACATACATATTTATTTTATTTATATAATGTTATTTACTAATCTTCTGAAAATAAAATCTGACTTCTGTCAGCACCACAAAAGACAAATCAACAATTGAAAATTAATTATACATAATAATACAATTACTAATGTCTTTATATATATACCAGTGGAGGAGAACATGCGGCCTTATGGCTACTCTGATGCGGCCTTTTGACTTGATCAAAAATTCACTTTGATCAAAAAATTATACGCAAGCGTTTGAAAAAAGTGCGTAATCAACCCATTATTTGTATGTTCCGACAGTCGAAAAATACGTTTTCTTTACTGCGGCCTTATGTTGAATCAAATAAATGAAAAGGTTCCCCACCCCTGATCTATACTATTTACAAACCGGATGAAATGTACTTTTTTTATTACAAAACAAAACATTTTTTATGATAAGCAAACTATTTTGTCTGTTTTTTTTTATGCTAAAACGTTTAGTACCCTACGGTGAAATTCGTTTTTGTAAGGTAACTTTTATAAAATTACCATTACTTATAACGAAATGTGTTATATTCCCGCGAGAATTTTTCATATATAATATAGCACAGATACAGGTGGTGCGCTTAACCGGTGGTTTACGGGTTTCGGTTGCACCCTTATTAAAACCGTGATTATGTCGTCCAGCCCGGTTTCCCAACCCGGTGTCCTCTCGTTCTCTTAATCCGTTCGCAACCCTCTTTAAGTTAATCGGGTATTAGCGCTTCGGGCGGGGACGCCGCCCGTAATAATTATTCACCCGTTCCTTATGCCGGGCCCGTGTCGCACTCGATTGTGTCCGGACCTGGCGTTATTAAATACCCAAAGTAACAGGCAAAGCTGAATTTTTTACGCATTAAGCACGGTAAGTACTTATTTGTTTTTGTGACAACAGAAACATGGTGATTTAGTTAATGTATCATTTATTATAAATACACAAACGGATTATATTAAAGTGGTATAACAAATTCAAAGACTTTAATTAAAAATGGCTAGACCAGCTTAACAAATGTTTTTACTAGAAACCTTTTCTAAGAAAAACGAGGTTTATCTCTATCTTAATTTCTAACATCTACACATTTACACCATATGATTTATAGTGCACATACTTTTCTTTCCAAAACATTTATTTTCAGAATGGAATTAATTAATGGCTTTTAATTGCTGATTGAATTGCTATTTACTTTAAATAGTTCCATACTATATTCATATTATAACAATTTAAAACTATCAAAACATTAAATGTACAAAAATTCAATGAATTAGTTGGTAGCTTTTCCAGCTTTAGATCATCTTCAGAACTAATATTTTATTCACTAATTCATATAATTCTTGTGGAACGAAGTATTTTGTTTTTTTTTCTTATTGCTTACAAGTTTTTTTTCGATTCTGAATTGTCATCGTTGGTAAACTGAAACAAGTCGTGATCTTTAACTGTAATCTGCAGTTTACATATTTCGACAATGTTATTTCAACAACTAACTGCACAATTAGGATAACTGTGCTATTTAATTTTATATTTACTAAAATACCATTTAAAAATCTAATTGACAGTTGATTGAGTTGGCATTTAATTGGTGGAGCATACATCGTCACGACAAATATTTTAGTTATTATACAATCAATTAATACAATTATACATTGTTTTTCTTTACTTTACTACCCCGAGAAAGTTTGTAAAGTAAGCTTTTTTGCGTTAATCACGAATTACGTTAAAACTTGTAAAATAAAATATTTCATCTTGCGTTATCAGCAGATGAAATAAATTATCGTGATAAAAATAACAAATTACTCCGAAGTTTCAAGGGTTGTCGCTATATTCTCTTCTATCTCGTTAAATAGGGGTACGAATGTAAACATAAATAGTCCACCGATGGTAGGCGAGCGTTTATCGTCTTTCAGGGCTCGAAAATGAAACCAAAACGCGAAGTCAAAATATTTTTTTATGTAAAATTCAAATTTAAATATACTAATTATTTTGAGGATAATGATAATCTGTCTTATTGTTGTTTGAACTAATGCTTCGTAGTTATTGTAGGTTTAATTCTCAGATCATTTAATCAATGAATTGGAATACGACCTAATATGTTAATGTTGTGAAATAAATATTTTAATTAAGTGTGTTTTATTTTATTGAATATAATAACTTGGAATAAAGAATTGACGATTCGATTAATTGAAAAATAGTTCTACCGATCAAATAATTTCCAGTAAAAAATAGTATAATTAAAAGTCCAATCGTTCAATACTGTCTTGAAACCTTCATTTTAAGTTTTTGAATGAACCGGTGAAAAATATCAAATAAAGGAAAAACATAGATTGAGAACATATATTTTTTTGATATTTTTGTGTGCGTGTAAAACTCTTTCAATTCAATAAATTAACTGGATTACGTCATGAATGTAATGAAATAGCTTTAAAAGCTTTCAATATATATTAAAATGTAACTCACTTTATATAATATTTCAGACCAAATTACCGCAAATAAAAACGTAAAAATTGTATTTAAATAATATTTTTTTTCAGAAATAACAGGAAAATCCATCGGGGTTTCATTAAATCCAAAGGTGACAAAATAAAAATTAAAGACAGTCGCAAAGATTAGTTAAAAATAATCTCAATTTAAACTGTCTCACGAAAAAAGGTTTTGCACATCTGCCTGTAGTATTCCAGACTCATTAAAAGATAAACCTGCATTAGGCGGAAGTCGTCAGTTAGCAAAGCACCCTCAGGAAGAGAATAAATATTAAATCAGCTAATCAGGCGATAGTTTTCGCGTTAAACTGAAGCGTTTGCACATCCAAATTGCATGCGGGGTTTAGCAATGGTTATTTATCTCTGGGAAAAGATTAAGTTCGTTTCCACATACTAAAAAAAACTACAAACCATTGTCCTTTCTACAGATTGTTTTCAACGTGCTCTGAAAAAATATTTTCGAAGTCTGACTTGATTATTTTTTTGTATATCTGGTGTAAATTTTTTTGTTGGAATTATTAACACCTCTTTTAATTTTTCCTCACATATATATTCTTAACAAGGTTTTACTATAACTAAAATACAATGTTTTTTATTACATATTATTGATTTATATATTTCCTACGTCATTACTATTATACATCGTTACCCGCTGTGATATTGTTGGTTAGAGCTTGCTATACCGATCAGGTGGGTCTGGGTTCGATTCCTGGTAAGGTCAATGTCAAATTCGATTTTTTCAATTTAAATTTGAGATCTAGGACATGGGTGTTGTTTGTGACGTCAATGCTCCTTGAGTTAATCTTATGTGACTTACAAATATTCTCATATAGTATATCTAGTATGATCTTACTTCAAAACATTTGACGCATTACAGTTTTTTAATGTCAAATATTAAAAAAAAAACATGTTACTAAAATTCAATCGTGTTGAATTGGTTCTGTGTGTTGTTATTTCAATTATTATTTATTTTAGAGAAAAAAATCTTTTAGGAATAATATCATTTCACTCTCTTGAAGCTCGAAGATCGTTTTCAAGTTTAAAGCATTTTTCTCTTCTCATTCGGGGCCGAATAAATAATTCTGAAATTCTCATGAATATTAATTTACATGCTCCCAATTTATTCTTACGTGGGCGAAACTATGACCAAAAACTTTTGTTTCTAAAAACTTATACCTCGCTTAGGAGGTATGAGTCACCAGTTCCAAGGGCCGTTCGATTGATCAACTTATTGCCTAGAGAAGTGGACATTTTTAGTAACAGTATTGTGAACTGTTTGTTAAATTTTACTATTTTATTTCTTGATTTTGTATGTTGATTTTGATGTATTATGTAGTTTTATTTTATATTTTGTCGTCATTTGGCGTCAGCTGTTATGTCATGTACTGCAATTTTAATTTTTAACTATAAATAAATATATACAATGTCATAATGGTATTTTTCGCTCAATAGTTTGAATGTTCGAAGAGGCAATGTATCTGGCCATATATTTCTTTCGACTTATACGTGGCCAAAATGAGAATTCCACCATTCTTGAGAATGTGAATCTAAATGTTCCTGATTATTTTTTGAGAAATCGTGGACATGAATTGTTTGTTCTCCCAAGGTGTAGAACCAGCCTGCCAATGGGGATGCCACTGGGGAGAGCTTTAACGGTGTTCAACAATATTGCTTCGGATGTCGACATATTCCACGTAGACGTGGGTGAGTTCCGACGAATACTATTTTTTATGTATTAAAGTAGAGTTCGTCGGAGCTTACTCAGTTGACTTCTTTGCCATTTTTTTTTCTACTGATTTTAATATTAAATTGTACTATTTTTTTTCTCCATTGTAAAAGTTTTAAATTTATAATTTGTCAACCTTTTGCAATGTTAATTAAATAAATAAATAAATAAATAAATTATGTGTTTTGCATATATATCTGTTTTTTTATTTATATAATGATGATATCATTTTAACTTTTTTGCAGCGTTAGCTTCATTCCACATCTTGTTGCTATGCAATCTCCTTAATGCACAAGCACGCCATTTGTTTCCAAGAAATAATGCTATCACTCTCGATACCAGGCTCAGAAAATTCTTAAATTAGTCTCCGTCTAATTGATCATTCTAAGAACAAAAAGACATCGAGTTTTCCAGACAAAGGGTTCTTAATTTAAGACGTTATCTCGAGACGGTATGAAAATTCCTCCCTTACTCCATTTCTCTTCTACCCTCTATCTTCCTCTGCAAAACTGGAAATCTTTCCGTAATTAATTATGTTTTATGCAAAATCGATTGTAGGCTACAAAAGTCTAGGATGTGTCATCAACTATATTTTCCGCTGTTACATGTAAATTCAAACAATAATTAACTTTGTGGTGAAATAAAAAATAAGTATGAAAGTCGTACAAAATAATGTTTATAATTTATAAATACTATAATTTTCATTTATATGACCCTCTAATACTGGCTTAATCTTTTGGCTGCCGTAGATAATTAATAGTAATTACCTAGCACGCCGGCTATAATTTGCAACTATTAATTTAATTAATTATTGACGAGATAACTCGTCTCTGGAGTGTTGAGCACGAAAAAAAATTACGAGATATCTCGTCTGTGGCAGCCATCGAGTGGAGATGTTTTGAGAAAAAATTCAATTATATTGAAACTAAAATTTCTCATTGTATTTTATATAACGTTTGGAGCAGCTGCAAAAATCAAAAGAGTAATTCATAATAAATGAGTAATAAAAGATCATAATAAAAGAGTAATTCAAAATAAATGCGACCCGGGTTTCGCCTTTCGACATCTTCTGTCGTTCAAGTGCACGGATGAACTTGAACTGACGCTTAGTAAATGAATGTATCGTATTTATATAAGAAATAAATGTATCACTAAGTTTTAAGCGATTGCTGGCGAAAAGGATTAACCCATGGGAACGTCTACAGATTACAGATTTAGATACAGAACGCCTGAAGATGTCAAAAGCCGAGGCCCGGGACTTTAGTTACAAAAACTGTTTAAATGTACATAATTTGAACGATTCAAATTTGATATTAAAAATCCGCCAAGCACTTTCAGTCGAAATCTTAAATTACATCTGATAAATTTGTTACTCCACTTGCTGTATAGCAAATATTGACACATGTTTTGCCTATTTAAGAAGTATCATCAGACAGAGAACGCTGCTATTTGCATTTTAAAAATAGAGCATTGCACTTGTTTGGCTGTTTCGATGTAGTACAAATTGAGTCATCTGGTATCAAAAGCAGAACTATCCCATATATGTTGAAATTAAACTAATGCTGTCACATTATTCTGCTGGTTATAGTGTATGGCTAGAAATTAAAAAAATGTTTAAAAATCAAATAAATGTGGTACAAAAACGCAAAAGAAAATGATGCTTGGTATCAAAAGCAGAACTGTCCACGACGTTGGAAACAAAAGTAGAACAGTTTGGTAAATCAGGATTTCGACCAATCACAGAGTTACTTTAAGTGATGTCCCATACAAATTTTAAGTTGCAATCGTTGATGCGCTATGTTTAAAATTGAGTTTAAATTGATAAAGCCAACAATACATTTTTCGTGTTTTTGTCGCAACTTCGAAAAATGGATAGTTCTGCTTTTGATACCAGACGACTCAATTGCAACATTTCGTATATTGTCCATAATTTGTTGCTTGGTCGAGATCATGGTTTGCCTACAATATATTGGGTACCAAACTGTACTTAGCCAAAACAGACGTTGAGTATTCAAACTAAATATTCATGACACAATATGCTCTTTATCATGGATTGGCATAGCGATACTTTGCATACGGGTCCAAAGTGTTAATGTTAATTTTGTAGACGCGCATCGGGATTATAATTCCCGTTCTCACGTCTAAATTGCCTGCGCGAAAAGCGTCGAATATTATTTTCGCTGAGGATTCTAGCGCAAACCCAATTTAAAGATAATCATTTGAGTTAATTAAAGAAGGGTCAAAAGTTCTCTGACGAGATTGCCGACTTAACAGAAAGGTTTTTGGGTCAAATTATTGGAAAAGATTTGGGATTTCGGGTATTATTTTCCGAGTTTCTTTTGTGATTTTTGAACCATTGTTTAAACGGCGTTGAGATTTTATACTCGAGCAAGACATTCACAGGGATGGGATGTTAAATATTTGAATCAGGTTCTTTATTATGTTTAATTTTGGTCCCTTATTTCCCAGTATTTCTACGCTTCATTTTCGACACAGTCTGTGGAGCTCAAAAATAAAAGTTTACTCAAATTTGCGGCGAGATATTGCGATGAAAACAATGTTAATCCAAAGCTCGTATTTTAAAATCTTACGTTGAAAACGTCTAATGTGAAAATAAATAAAACATTTTCTAAAATCAAGTAGATATCTGAATATTCATGGACTAAAAAGATACTAATGAGTCGTAGACTGAAGTCCACATAAACAAGTAAAAATCGTAATTCTAGAGCTGATAGGGTTCGAAAAAATTCTTTAATTATCTACTTGCTAAGGTGTGGAAAACTTTTTTTCTTTAGGACCTTAAGTGTAGGCTTTTGAATGAATCAAAATCAATTTTTAAACACACCTCCCCCTTTATTCCTTGCGTCTAGTACAAACGAAAACAACCCATCTTTCATTGTATAATTTGTATGTTAGGAATTAGAATTAAAATTTTGTTTAGTCGTATATATAGTACGATAGTTTGTCTGAAGATGGTTGTTAATTAAAAAGGCGAAACACGTGTCACAATTTCTTACAGAACCTGTGGAATAAAAATTACTTAAATTTTTAAATTTGATATTGGTTTTTTTGTTGTTGTTTTCATTCGCTTACAGAATGGGACGTTATTGAAGATTTTTGAATGGGGTTTTACAAAGTGTAAAGGTTCTGTGCCGCCTGTGTGGTCGAGTGGTCGACGTCGTTGACTTCGGTCACGGGTTCGAATCCCAGTACGGACAGTTTTATAAATTGATTTTTCAATCGATTTATGAATTACTGTTCGAAGGCATGGATGTATGTGGTATCTTGTATTCCCCTATGAACGGGGCGTATCAAGAGCGAATAGCTAACCACTAGTTCTGTTCTAGCCCTATCCTTCTATTCCTACTCTCTTTGGAAAAAGAGAGGATGAGCAACTGAGTAACAAGTAGTTCTCGTAGAAACACTTCTGTTGAGATAAACTCCATTAGGAGTCCATATGCTCCACATTGAGAGCGGACATGGTAAAAAAAAACAAAATGCTTCTACCCCTGCTATATCTAGCATTTAGGTAGATTCTAATTACTAATAAATTTAATGCATACGTTGTTATTGACAAAAGCAAAGTGTATGTCATTTAATATCTGATTTTTTAAAACGTGCATCTGTATCAACATTTTTTAACTACTATTCTTGAATTTATTGATTTGGCATTTACTTGGTAGAACTCCATTTTAATAGGGTAAAATATCAAGGTATTTCAGTTCTACAGTTTTTTAAAAAGTTAAAGGTTGATAGCTATTTCGGCTTACGCCATCGTCAGAACTAATTATTCTAATTATTATTATTCTTGAAGATTGTAATCTCTTCTTTTTTGTCTTCTGAAATAACATATACAATTGTTTTCTTCGGTAGTACTGTCTGTACATGGTTGTTCTAGTACAGTTTGCTGACTTAACATAATACGCAATTTTCACGTTTCGATAAAGTAAAAATAATCAGCAAACCCTAAATGACAAACGACATGAATCGTGTATCGAATAAAACACTGATGACGATGGTATTATACCTTCGATACTCCATAGATTGCACCAGCAATAAGTACGTTTTTATATCATCCCCCATTTCTTGGGAATCCATAATTGTGGTGGCATAAAGCCGTATACTATTTGCTTCGCTCGTTATCTTCAGGTGTAGGGTGCTGGCTTTGGGAAAGTGGGGGCGAATGGTGTTTCATGTACAGCCCACCTGCCAGCCAAATAATTTCACCCCTCCTATCTTATGTGTAGATAGGGGTTGACTTCGATTTACGACAGCACGTGAAGGTTAGAGGAATGCATTTTTCCGCAGTATCCAGATGGTATATTATTGCCGTTTCCAAAATATATTGTTATTTCCATGTTACGTATTTTATTTCAGTAAAAGCAGGGCTGTGTAGAGTCGTGAAAAACCCGTGATTGCTTTCCAACTCCGACTCGTCAGCCCTGGTTAAATATATCGATAAACGGAGTGAATCTCTTAAAATATTAAATTAACAATATTTATCAATGTATAATTAAAATAAAATGCTTTGGTAATATACATTTGAAATCTTATGATGTGATTGATATTCAAATGGGGCCCCGATGTTCCACAGATATCCCAGTTTCTCAAAAAGTTCGTATGGAATTTGTACAACACAATAACTCGATTGTCAGTATTTTCGAATTAGTTATTGAATGTGAGCTCACGTTTTGTTTCCACAAAATTCAACATGATTTAATTGTTTCTAATCAAACAAAACACCATTAATATATTTTAAACTATGATTAAATGTTAATTGTTGGGTCATATCGTGCAGAGGTTAGCTTTGTGGGCTTCCGTGCCAGTCCTCACGGGTTCGAGTCCCAGTACGAACAGAATTTTTTTCAATCGATTTTCTGTTCGAAGACAAGGGTGTTTGTGATCTCTAAAAGTTTCCTCCTGCCATTTCTGTTCCTTTAACAACTGGGAATAGTAAGAGCGATTAGTTAACCACTAGTACTGCCCTTGCCTTATCTTTTTATCTCTACTACCTTCATTGAAAAAGAGAGGTTGAACGACTGAGTAACAAACATTTCACGTAGAAAAACTTCTTTTGAGATACCTCCATTAATAGGCCATATGCTCCACAATGGGAACGGACATGGATAAAATAGATGTTGATTTACCTAATGAAGTTTTAAATAAATTTTCTCATCGATAAAATCAGATACGAAAAATAAAATATACATTTTTACTAATTCCCATTTCTATTAAACTTTCTAAATGCTCGTCATGAACGAAACCAACCCTGATTATAATAAAAACAGTTCTAGAAAAAATGTATATTTTATTTTTTGTATTTAATGCCTTTCCACAATGAATAAATGTAATGTAATGTAATTAATAATAAACATCAGTTTAATTTATCCTAATAAACGTTTTAAAAACCCCAGATTGTTTATCGTTCTTCGATATTTAATCGTTCTTCGATAGTCATATTTAATCAGTGTAATATTATAATTTGAATTAGGATGTTTGTGTGAATAACATGATGCATTGTGTATTTCTTCGGAGCCAGTATATATAGCTAAGAAAAATGTAAGTTTGATCATTGTTCTGACGATGGCGAAAGCCGAAATAGCTATCAACTAATGAATATAAAAACTGTATAACTAAATTACGTTGCTATTTTTACCCTACCATTAATATTGTATGTATTTAATACAATTCGGTTTTTAGTTTTGATTTAATTTATAACCAAAAATGTCTGAAGTATGTTGGGTTAAACATTCTGCTTCAAGTATTTTCATCGATTAATATTTCCTTTCTCAACATTTTTCTTGTACGTATATTGCAAGTTGAGCCTACGATGTATTAAAAACCCGCTCCCGATAGCAAAAGCATACTCTCAGTTTCTCGTAAGCACGGCTTAATCGAGATATCGATCGTAGAAATCAGTACCAGGGGAAACAGGTACACGAATAATTTCGCTTAAGGGGTGATTTCCTCTCACTCCCCTGTTATAAAATCTTCTACCACCTTTCTTCTTCCCCTGCGTATATATCTGATACCGGAATCTTTCGACTTCCCTCCGGGGCATCGAACGTGGATGCCTCTGTCGCTGGTTCACGGTCACGTTTACTTTTGGGGTGACGTTACAAATAATTTGAAAGTTTTGACATGAAATGTGATGGCTTGGAAAGGTGGTGCACTATTTTGTTTAAAATCTAAAATTGATGATTAAGTATAGTTTTATATTATATTTTTATAGAAGTAAAACATAGACAGTAAAAATAAGCCATATTGTAAATGACAATTGATAACATTGTTGTTACCTACTGTGTGTGGCACATTTTCATTTTCAGTAACACCCAGAAAATAAAAAAATCAAGTTTCAAAAAAACAAATTGCCATATTTATTTAATTTTTACCACAGAAAGGAAAATTTATAAATTTTAAATTCAAATCATACTCGAAACATCTAATAATTTTAGATATATAAACTCTCTCAGGATAAAATGTTTATGTTACTACTACTTTGCAATAAATTTGTTCACTTTAAGATGTTCGCTGTCAATACTTGGTGGAAAGGCATTATATTAAAAAAACACAATATTCCTTTGTACTACTTCCAATTTTTTATAGCAAGATCAGGATCGGTTTCGCTCATGACGAGCGTTATCAATTGATAATTCTAATGATAAGCATAATTAGTTGATAACGCTCGTCCTGGTCATGATTTTGCTAAATAAAAGTGGAAGTAGTACAAAGGAATATTGTGTTTTTTTATAGATTTGTTATAAAAACTGATTATATTAATATTTTTAATTGATTCGTTGGAAACTTTGAAGAGATTCATTTTTTTATTTAAAATTAAATATATTATTTATTTCGCTAAATTCTGCGTATTGTCTAAATATGATTTTCAATGAGTGGAACCATGAGTCACACTTTCTGACACAATCGATGAAATTTCTAATCAAATTTTATATTGTTTAATTATATTAATTTACTGTACACAAAACATTCCATACAAACGTGACTTTACTCTGAATTAATTATAATATTGATTCTGAAATATCCAAGAGTATTGTTGCTTAAATAAATTGATCACAATCAGTACAGATAAAACAATGGCGCTGTTTCAATAATACAGGTATTTATTACCCATCACTATTATCAGGCAGGTAGTATTATGAACCACTTTGAAATTCAAACCCATTCGATGTAATAGGGTTACAGAATGCCACTATCCTCCACCCCCATCAAAATAAGTACCTACCAAATAGTTTGAACGCGTTGATAAATTGAGAGCTTTATCTAAGGGATGAATTGAAAATCAATATTCAAAGAAGCACACAATGTAACAGCGCGTTGTTCATTTATTGAAGGACCTGTTTGAAATGAAGAGTTAATTAAGTTGTTATTTTGGCATGTTTATGTTTATTAAATAATTTGCGAAACGTTATCAGTGCAGATATAATATTTGCTGATACTATTCAATGAGGTTTTTTTTATATATTATGAAATTAAAATAGGAAAGTTTATTCAGGTTTTTTTTTAAACCATATTTGCTCCCAATGTGCAGCGTATGAACTCCTAATCTAGTTTGTCAACATAAGAGTTTCTATTAGTATAATTTAAGATTTCGACTGAAGGTGCTTGGTGGAATTTCGATATTAAATTTGAATCGTTAAAATTACTACACTCCCACAGATTTTGTCACTAACGACCCGGGTTTCGCCTTTCGGCATCTTCAGGCGTTCAAGTGCACGGATGAACTTGAACTGACGCTTAGTAAATGAGTGTTTCGTGTTTATATAATAAATAAATGTATCACTGAGTCTAAAGCCATTGCTAGCGAAAAGTACTGTACATAATTTCATTATGAACGATTCAAATTTAATAAGAGTTTCTATTAGTTTCCGAGTTATTCAATTCCCAAACTATGTTCCACAGAACCTGAATATGTGTTCCGCGAACACACATATTTTCTGATAACTAACAATTATGATTCCTTGGTTCGGAATCCATTTTACGTGACAGCAAAATCAGCATGTTTAATTCAATTTGATCAGTTATTTTGATATCTACATAATTTTTTTCTTGGCGACTTTGTGAGAAGAATCCCCCAATGTGTCAAAGCAAGTTATTATTGTTTTACTTCCGTTTTATACAATCTATTAATGCGAAGCAGGATTTTTTTTTATGTTACAAAGAAGTTAAAGTGCAGGAACAGACGTCACACCATTTAAAACTAATAAATGTTTTATTATCATTTTGTATTTATTCTAAGTGTTCCACTGCAGAAAAAGTTTGAGAAACCCTGCCTTAGAGAGTTGATGATATAAAAATAAGGCTAGGACAGGTTTTACTTAGCTAATCCCTCTCGCTGCGCCCTATTTATAGGATAGGATGGATGGGAGAAGGGAATTCAATACACCACATACATCCATTCGAACAGGAATTTATAAATCGATTGAAAAAGCAAACTGTCCTTACTGGGATTTGAACCCGTGACTTCCGTGTTCTAAGCCGACGACATTGACCACTCGACCACGCAGGTCGGCAAGTTATTCAAGTATATGTCAACATTATTTATCATATACAACAGGCTTTTTAATTGATCAAGAATCAGACAACCATTTATGAAGCGATTGAAAAAACGTAACTATGCATACGCTACATTGATCGGGATCCCGGATTTCGAAGCCCTTATTTTTTCAATGCAAAAAAAAAACAGTGATTAAAAAGATTCGTCACCGAAGTTGTTAATTCAAATCGTCATTATTTGTAATGAGACATCGACTATTGAGAAAAAGCAATATTAAACACTCAGAACAAAATATATAAATTTTCCAATACTACTTTGATAGAAGTGACTTTAGTGTCATTTTAATGTAAACGGAAATCATAAATATTTATTTACCAATTTTAAAGTTTTCTTTGTCTTTGCAATAGTCAGACATTGTGCTATGTCCTACGCTGGAGGGTCATTAGTTTTAACGCTCGGAAAGGGCTTCAACCCCAGTGCGGTGCTCACCTAACGGTCGGGCGGGGGGCAGGGTTGACAATATCCTTGTTCCTTATTCGTTATTCAGCTTCGTTATCTCCGCAGGCATGGGGAATCTTTTTGTTGTGGGATGATTTGTGAATACAATTTATGCCGTAATTAATTTTCTAGCCGGAAAATGCATTCATATACTGCAGTTTCCTTTATTTTAATCAAGACTGTTACTTTGTTTTATTTATGCAAAATTTTGTATTTATCATTTTTCTCTTACTCCATTTATATTGTTGGGTTCGTGGTCGAGTGGTTTACGTCGTTGGCTTTGGTCTCGGTACTCACGGCTTTGAATCAATACATAGTCAACATAATTATTCAACGATCTATAAGTTTCTGTTAGAAGACATGGGTGGTTATATTATGTATAAATTTCCCTTCCACCCATCTAATCCCTAAAAACTTTGCTTAGCGATAGTGATTAGTAAATTAACACGGTTCTAGTTCTATGTTTTTATCTTTTCTCTTCGTAAATGAGAAATTGATCAATATAGTATTTTAAAAAACGTCAATGAATTGGAGTCCACATGCTCCAAATTTGTGGCAGATACGGTTTTTAAAATAAAGACATCGTCATAAAACATAAGTTTTTTTTTTAAAGTAATTTTAGAAGAAAAAAAAATGACATTACAGCTTACGCCAATGCGTCAAATATTTTCAAGTTGAAAGATCATACGAGATATACTCGACGAGAATTTTTGAAAGTCACATGAGATTAACTCAAGGAGAATTGACTTCACAAACACCCATGTCTTAGATCTCAAATTAAAATTGGAAAAAAATCCAATTTGACATTGACCTTACCGGGAATCAAACCCGGACCCACCTGATCGGTAGAGCAAGCTCTTACCAACTAGACCAAAGCGGGCGACCAAACGGAAGTTAATATGTTCTGAAGTGTTCATTATTATTCGTGTCTCGGAAATTGTCTATTTTTATACCGTTTTATCTACTAAGTCGTATCTATGATTTTGAGAAATAATATAGTCAGTTGATAAAAGCTTTCAACGATGTTTGATTATTTATTTTCATTTTTTATAAAGCTTGCAAATTCAATTGAAGCAATCGTCTGACATTTTTCATTTCATAAATATGCACAGAAAGATAGATTTGTTTAACAGTTTTTGTTATTCCGATATTTAATACTGTTTCTGATCGCGTTAACTCAGGACTTATTTATGCCTAAGAAATAATTTTTAAAATGTTATTTCTTCTCACCAAGAATTAACAGCATCTAACATACATGTGATCAATTTACTAGGAAACTCAATTAAATAAATCAAAAAGTTTGACTTCTATTCCCCTAATCAAACTTGTACTCAAACGCAGGTTTGATACATTTCGTCATTCGAAGTGCAATACTGCGTTATAAATATTTTTACAAAACAAATATTTTTCATTACATTTGATGCTTTATTTATTGTTATCTCAATGAATGATAGATTCATAGAATGTTGGGTTTGTTTCAATCAACGTTTTTAGTTCAATCTATAACCCACAATCTAATAGTTTTTCATATAATACGGTGAACAAAATATCGAAGTGTTTTGTATCTACAAATATTATTTCATATATGGTCGATAGCTATTTTGGTTTCGATAGCAAATATGGGATATAAACTTATTTGCTTTGAATAATCCCATATTTGTTTTCGTTTCAAGAAACACTTTCTAGTAAATTTATAAAATATAATACTACAAATAGGATGTTAGAGTAGATGAGAGGATATATTGTATATCTCTTTTAAGCCACAATGGCTAAGTAATATAATTTTAAATATATTTTTCATGAGAACATCAGCCGAATATGTATTGTAGGTAACGTGGTTTTGTGTGCCAAATAATGTGTATAAATTCGCAAAGCAGATCGACGACACATCTCACTACTCAATACATTCAGTTTGCCTTTTAATCATACAAAGGAAAGAACAAAGAAAAATTGTTGTAAATATTTTATTCAACCCTTATATTTCCCCGCCCTCGTGATTGGAAAATTCTGCCTTGCGATATTCCCGTGCTTAGTAAAATTCCACCGAGTGAAACAATTTCATTAATACCAAGTATTTAGACGACTCGAGATAACAATCTATAGCTAGAAATATCATCAGAGAGCTCTGTTAGAAGGTAACAGAAATTTCGTTGATTTTTTTTTATTATTTGTATTTTTTTGGTTCTTTCTAAATTTTGAAAATTAGAAATAATCCATTTTATCCCTGTCAATGTAATCTATGGCGTTTTCTCATGTTCAGCTGTACAATCTGAAAAATCTCTACTTCGAATGATTCGACTGTTTTGAATGGTAAGGCAAGTAAGGTAAGTTTTTAAAAAATCCAACAAAAATTTCCATTCCTTATAAAACTCAATACATCGCTTGATTGATTGAATTGGAATTTACTTGGTAGAACTCCACTGTAATACGGTAAAAATAGCAAAGTATTTTGTTCTATATTTAAAAAAAAAACAGTTAATAGCTTTTTCTGCGTATGCCTTCATCAGAACTATGGTTTAACTTACATTCACTCAGCTATATGTATATACTGGATTACACAATATATCCTGTTATTCACTCTAACCTAATAATTTATATTACAAATTATAGTATTACATTTATTAAACATGACTTTAGTGTTTCTAAGACCGATAACAAATATAGGATTATTGAAGGTAAATTAGTTTTAATTAAACTGATATTTATTATTAGTTACATTAAGGGTATTAGTGGCGGTGATGAATGTATAATTTTTTGTTCATTTAAGATGTCACTGAAAAAAAGAATTTGAGAAACTAATTAACAGCCGGTTTTCGTAAAACTATATATATTATAAATGCTTTATTTGAAGTCAATAGTTATAATATGTACCACATTGGAAGTGTTTTACCAAAATTTCAAATTAAATCAATAAACCAATTTCTACACCTTAGCACCGGACGGGGTAAAATATAATATAACTATAAAATACGTTGGCATCTTAATACTTGCTTGCAGTTAACCTCTTGCGCTCGGCTGTTGCACAAACCCCTCGCGGGCAAGTACACATTAGCAGACTGCTACTAGCAGAAACGAATTATTACTACGGGTCTATGTTTATATTTACTTTTCCCGGCGCGGTCGTAAATAATTGGCGTAGCTGCACTGGCGGTGTTGCCATGGAAAACTGTTTAACGACATTGCATTGCAAAGAAGAAGCACTGTTAAATATTTAACCATCGGCACTAAGGGGTAGCGTGCTACAAACATTTTGAGTGGTTGAGACCTTTTGTCATAATTTTAAAATTTTCTGGTTTAATGTTTATTAGGGTTGTAAACGCACAGGATCTTTTATTGACATTGTTAAATGTTGATGTTTAAAACAAAGTTTTTCAAACAGTGAGTCAAGATTTCGAGCGATACCTGTCAAACTACGAGATTTTATTACACATTAAAATGAGTCGCTTATGCCGTTAATCTTAATAAACTTCGAGCAGATTTCCCACTCCAATTAAATCAATTTGTGAAACATGATTTGATTTTTATAACGAAAATATGTCTGCGTTTGACGAATCAGTGTTAGAGTGAGAAATCAACTGATTTGCATAGAAGTTAAAAAAACATTTTTAGTATTTTATTAAACACACTTACAGTAAAAATACTTTTTCGTTGACGCCAGTCAATCCCAATTAAGATGATGGTTGGAAACGTGTTTGATTCTCATAAATATTTAACTTGAAGATGTCCTAAGATTTGTCGTTTATTTTTAAGAATTGGCACAATTAATTCGAATATAAGTCATAGAGACCTTATTATTGTCGGACAAGGGAATGGTGTCTTCCATGAAAAATGAATAGTTTTAGTAATAGAAAGCTTAATGTGAAATTAATTATAATATACTTTCATAATAATCGCTGTTAATAAATATTTGTAGTTGAACTGAAACATGTTGCAAAGTGGCACCCTTTCCCCTCAGCAGACTGCGACCCATGAGTTTGGCAAACACTGATTTACCTGTAATCAAAGTGTTTTCAAAACGGGCTAGAATAGTTTTTCCTCGATGTGCCCTTGTCTGACTGAAACTAGAGCAAGAATAAATGAAACAGTAAAAATCGATTAAAAAAAAATCTTTTGTACTAATTCTACATTTGTTAAATATTAGCTCTGTTCTTCTGCGTACTTCTGACGGTATGCAAACTGTTTTCGAATTAGAATCCAAAAGCTTTCAATTCGATTCCAAGCCGTCAGAAGTACGCAGAAGAACAGAGTTATTATCAGGACCGGTTTCGTTTACGACGAACATTTTTTACCGTGCCTGATTCTATTAAATAAATGTGGAATTAGTACAAAAGAGTGCTTAGATTTTTTAAATACATATAATGCTTTTCCGCCAAGCATTGAAATTGAAGACCTTAAAAGTGAGTAAAAATATATTGCCAAATTTTATACACCAACAAAAATACGTGTAGAAATTTTATTCAATTTACACGGTCGTTGATAAAGATGGTTACAACTTAAAAAGGAACAATTTTATGCCCACAAATTGTGTATATTTTACGCTTTTATCTTATTTTACAAAAAAAAAGTCTATCAAAAAATTATCACATTTTTGACGAATTTAAAGTATTCTCTTTTAACCTACGACAATATACGAATAATTTTATTTTAAAAACACCTATACGTGGTTACAATTAACCAATCCATTTGAGAATCTTTTTGTTTGAAGGCGTTTGTCGTTACCCTACAAAGCCGTTTATTTAGGTTTGTAAGCACATTTAATACCTTTTATGAACAATATGCAAAATTTTGGTTAAGTTTATAGGGTAATTTTTGAATAATATTAAGGTTTATATTACAACCCATGAATATTGTTCACATTTATTACAAACACTATCAAAGTAAAACATTTAAAGTAATCTAAGTTTACCACAACTTTGTTTTAATGATAAGTATAAAAATCCACTTACATACGATCACTTTGATTCATTCGTAATAAAGTTAATTCGATGTCAAATACGGGAATACAAATTAAATCAATTTCAATTTAGTAAATATATCAAAAATTATCAAGTTATATCTTACAAAGGATAAGTTAAAGAGATTATTTTACTTCCATATATTGTTAAACAATTTACAACGCCTAAAACGTATACAATTTTAGTTTATTCAGTTGATACTAATAACTATAAAATAAATCTATTACTTATTTGCTTATTTCACCTTTCAATTCTGTAATCTTTTGGCCTATATTTTGGATAATTTTGCCGATATATATCAATGTATGTATGTAGCATTATTGTTAAGTTCCGATAATATTTGGACTTTTTGATTGGTAGTGTAGTACAAGTCAGTGAAAAGTGAGTGAAATATTCTTTGTTCTATTACTGCTTATTAACGTATTATGACTTCGTCATCTACTTATATATCATTAATTTTTGTCAGAGAAAAAATAAGATATGACCCTGCTCGAAATTCAACTGATGACGTCAATAACTTCAATTTTAAAATCCACGGCTGATCATTTTTAGGGTGTTCACTGTCAATACTTGGTGGAAAGGCATAATATTAAGAAAAACACACTATTCCTTTGTACTTATTTCTACTTTTATATACCATGATCATGACCGGTTTATTCTGTTAACAGTGTTAAATTATATTGATTATCAGCTGATAATGCTCGCCATGAGCGAAACCGGTTCCGATCTTGGTAAATAAAAGTGGAAATAAGTACAAAGGAATATTGTATTTTTCTTAATCCACGTCTGATTTTTGTAAAATAGTAAATGCTAAGAATTAATGTAAACACTTCTAAAATTGTAAGGTTTGGTTAGCATGCCTTAAGTACAGCTATTAAATTACTAATTATAAATTAACACATGTTAAATTGTAATATTTCACAAAAAAACGTGATATAAAAAAGTTATAGACCAACTTGAAAAATGTATAAAAATCATTTGAAGCGTAAAACTTCCTCACGGGCGCAAATTACCCCATCAATTAAAGGGTTAATGTTCATATTTTACAGCGCGCCGCCCTTAACCCCTCTTTACAGTGAAGAAATTGAAATAAATCAGCTCTTTTGGGGTAAAAATGTTAATCCCGTTATATTTTAACATTTTAACCGACTTGGTGAATTATGGCCCGACTGCGCGGCATTAAAGTGTAGAGAATAAGTTACTGTTGCTACAAAAAAATGTCTATAAATTTAATGCACTAGGAATTTTTCGTCGTCGAGTAATAATTTGGTGGGGTGAAAAAGTAATGTGCTCCGGTATTACCAAGGACCTTGTAAAATGCCGTGAGAGCATTGTAAATATTCGGCTGTGTTTGCTCGACTTAGTTGAATTTTTAATTAATTCGTGCACAAAAGCAACATGGATTTTTTTATCGGCAATACAACTTTATTTAAGGCAGTTAAAAAATGTTTACGATACTTCAAATCCGATAATTGTATAAGATATCAAGTTAAATAATGCTTAGAAATAACCTTTTTGTATATTATATCCAGTTGCAACTAAATTAAATATCAATTTAAAAAATATGTATATACATATATATAGAACATACGAAGTCAGAAAGTGACATTCAATATTGGTACTGAGCTAAGCTTTTTGAGAATCAGAATTCAATTATTCAATATATCGACTCTTTCAAAATATGCCGTTGCTGCCTGTTTTTTTCCTATAAATAACGTATACTGGGGTTTCTTTCAAGAACCTGATGCACTTCATGCATCTTCTGCACGCCATGTTCCACTTCCAGGAGTCTTCACAATTCTTATATGCAATCGCTTATAAGACAAACCTAATACACCAACTAGACAATTTCGTAATATTCATAAGAAATTTTGAGCGAATAATGCAAGTGAGTATAGTACACACAAAAATAGAATTTTATTTTTTCCCCGTTTCTTGCAAATGTATGTTTTTAAAATTTAATTTTAATAAATGAGCGTGGTTTCGAATAAAGTAAACAAATCAATCATTTGAGTATAAGTAGCCCAGAACCTTTTTGACCTTAACCCTTTTCAGCTAGCATATTTTGTATTGTACATACATCAAACGCAGAATTAATTTTCGGAAAATTGTTAGCAACAACAACATTGTTTTTACCAGGTTTGTGGAGTAGGGTGTTTTTTTCCGGAGGTGGAGTCGGATAAATCGGAGAAAAATAATTTACAGATATTAAAAAATATTCGTCTATTCATTATATTATTTTTTGAAATGTACTAGAATAATCTGATGGTAATCAAATATGTAAGATAAATGGAAATCATTTAAAAAATGGATTTGTTTCGACCGACTCTACATCCCTGGTTTTCACATACGTAAGTGCTAAAACTAATGATTTGTGTATCTTTTTTGACACCCTTTTCTAAAGCATGACGCAATAAGACGAACACAATCCTGCGAAACTTTTTTGTGTGTCTATGGTAGGTATCAATATACATTTAAATGTACGATAATTGCTGTATGTGTAAGTTATATTTTTCGAACCCTAATCTATTACTGTTTCAAGGGGTTGGATACAAAAAAATCCTTAAGTAATTATTATTTATTATTTCATTTTGTAGTTTAATTTTTAATGATGCATGCTATTCGATTCGACCTATTCCTTTCCCACGAGAAGCTTTAAACTTAAAAGTAGGGTTAAATGTGACGTCAGTAAGAGAGTTTAAAGCGTTATTTACGAGTCGTTAGCAAGCCACGTCGCGGCGCCCATTCGCTTTTTAAAAGCTCTAGCAAGACTTAAAAGCTAAATTATTTGACATTTTGTTTGTTTTCATTAAGATGCCCCGACGTGGAATTTTTTGCCTCTTCGAACCGGTTTTATTTAAACCACGTATGAAACGCGTAAATTGCTCCAGTGAACTTAAAGAGCTTTTCTTTTGTACCGAGTACAATGGAAATACTTTAATCTACGAACAAGAATTTAATTAGCGAACCTAACGACTCAGAAAATTGTAATGGTTTTATTTTTATAAAAAAGTTTACCATTAATCACCGATAAAATGTAACTCTCAACATAGATAAATACAAAATCATTCTTTAGATCAGTGGTTTCTAACCTTTATGTTACTGCGCCTCCCTTTGAAGAAAAAATATCTTCGCGCCTTCCCATCTTTTATTTCATATAGTAATAAAGACACGTTTATACATATTTTGGACTGTTCGCGCCTCCCTTTGCAATAGTCCACTACTCCCTGGTTGGAAATCGCTGCTTTAGATACATTATACTAAGGGATGAAGCACAATTATTAATATCACTCTTCAACATTGTTTATCTCCTGTTATACTCATTTTAAGTCGATTTTAGCAATCCTATAGCTGTGAATCTTGAAATATCATTTCTTTATTACAATTGTTAACTCAATAAAAAGTTTTACATCTACACAGTGTACTTACTTAGATTGTAATGCATGTTATATAGAATTATTAGATATTTTTACACAACAAAAAGATTATCTTTCAAACGTTTTAATATTGTTATCAGTTTATGTTATTGTATGATACTTTATTATAGTGATATCGAAAATATGTATTTAATTTATTTCAATATTCTACAATAAATAATTTAAATATAGTAACTTAACTAAAGTATCTTACAAATACTGTGATTTTTCTTTAAGTGAATACACAAAATTAGTTCAGGGTTATTAATGGTTCAAATACATCTGTTAACCTTTCATTCGCTTCATTAAATTATGGTTTCCTAGTTTTTTATTTTTTAACGCTTGAATACTACCAGTGCTGCTTAACGGTAACGAATCACAGAATCTGCCGAAGATTAAGAAAAAAACCCGTATACTGAGCTTCGAGATTATATGCTTGGGTCGAGTTATGGGGGTGAGATGGTTTGATTTCGTAAGGAACTCAGTGATTACGGAACGTACAAGACAGTGTCCCGTCATGTCATTAGTCATGAAGAGACGTTGGAACTGGGTGGGTCATGAGCCTTAGTCTTGTCTGCATCTTCTTCCGACCGGTGAGATTCCGGCGTCCTAGACGACCGTCAGGTACTATTCGATATGACTTACTCGTTCCAATAGTCGAAACTGAGGGATGCTAGCATGTCATTGGAGAAAGCAAAGAAATTGACGAGGGTTAGGAAAACATGACAGTTTCGGGTGGTGGTCATATGCTTCCAATTAGGGGCGAATATGCTCAAAGAAGTAGAAAGTCACTCATTTAAATTGGCGGTACGATGTTCCTTATTTTTTTTTTTGAAACGACCCTCCAGGAAACATTTTAATTAATACTTTACAATCAATTCTCATTGTTTATATAATTATTTAATTACATAATTTTGTACGCTGACTTAAGTGAAACCACTGGAAGCGATCCATCGCGCACAAGTGGTTATATTCGTAGCAACGGTGGTGTTTCCGCCCCAACGGATTATCCCGTAATTTACAGCTAGCCTTCTAGACTAGTTAAGATTTTATGGCTAGATTTAGCCATTGTTTTGTTTGTTATATCAACAAACGAATAATGAGCATTCTGAATGCCGACGACATAATTAAATTTTTATGATACATGGCATTGTGTTATATTTTTTTGTAAATTTTGTTTTTGTTATTAATGTTCCGTTTCATCCAACACGCAAATGGCTTTCGAATGGGAAAAGACGAATAAATAACAGGAAATACCTACATATTAAAATAGTAGTTTTTTTCATGAAACTTTGACACTTTGTTTGATCTCACGAAAGGAAAAAAATATAGAGGAATAATCAAAATTCTATGCTGCTAATAAATATGCATTTCAAAGAATAAAATTCTCGCTGTACTAACTAATTCATTCAAGATTTACACTGAATGAATGAGGCATATGATATTTTTCTACCTTTCAATGTACTTTATATTACTCACATTCTGAAAGCGGTAGATTAAAATAGTTAATAGAAAACCAAAATTAAAACGTGCATATTTTCTTTGAGAAAACTATTTCGACGAACTGTGTCACATGATAAACTATTATATAAGTATTAATTCAGAATTTTAAATCCTTATTATTCTGACCATGTTCTTTGCTACCCAACAAGTGGAATACTACATTAAAGTATCATAATTCTATATTAAAACCAAATTTTCACAAAGCTACCGCCAAAGCTATATTAAAAATGAGTGAACAGTTAGTAACAAATTCATTCTTTATCAAATCCGTTTAAGTTATCCTTCTCCAACCTTCTCTCAAGGGAGAAATTCAACAGACGAATAACATCCGGTTTTCGTAAGCCAACTTCTGTAGTGTTCCGTCATTGTATTTAACGTTTGAACCATACATGACTTGGAAACAATATATGTATTATTTATAGCAAACATAATGGCCTAAATAGGAAACTGTCGTGGTCAGAATATATTTTTTGTTGTCGCATTATTGCTTGCTATAAATGTTCATATCTTGAGCCCACATAGTGGCAGAAAAATTTCGTTTGATTGTATTAAAAAATACTGAAGTAATCAATTTGTTATTATTACTATCAATGTTTTAGTTACCCTCTACCTGCGTCCAGTAGAAAAAGAAAAACCCCGACTTTTATGTTGTAATTTATAACATAATAATTAAAATCAAATTGTATTTATTTGTAAAACTTGCGAGACTCTGTCTGATGATGCTACTTAAAAGAGCTAAAGACGTGTCATATTTTGTACCACAACAAGTTGAATAACAAGGTTATCAGATTTAATTTGATATTAAAAATAATCGATCGGAGATACAAATAGATTAAAAAATACAAGTCATTTCAAATAAAATATTCTCACTTACGTTTTTACTTGTGGTGTGATATGTCCGATAACCGTAGGGTGGTTGATTACCACATAAGAATTGAATATGTACAAGATATACTCTTATATTGATGAAATTGAATAGATTGGGAAGTATCACAGGTTTATTGCACATTCTGTATCGTCGTTTGTTCGCTCAGGCGCACCGCTAAGCTTGCCCAGACAAGACCGTCTAATAAATAAATTCTCTTCTAAACCCAACTGATAACTTCGCCTTTTATTGGTTGCTTTTTTATTCATTGGACTTGAGATTCTAAAACTTTCATGTGTTGATATTACAGTAAGTTGAATTGGAACTCAATAAATAATAGTATTCTATAGATGTACCAGCGTAAATTGACTGCCCACGAGGGCGCCACCATCGCATCATTAACGTTGCCATAGTCAACACGTCCTAGGGCGACAATTTTAGTTCTGAGTTTTGCCACAGTCAAATTAAAATGGTACATCTCTAGTAAATAAAAAAAGAAATATAGCCATGCATTTAAGATCTAAAACTGTTGTGAAGTTGTCTCTTAGTTAACAAATTTGTCAGTCCTTGGAAAATGGGATACATTGACTAATAGGGTAAAAATAGCAACGTATTTAGCTCTACAGTTACAGTCTACAGAACTATGATTAAACTTACATTTTTCTCAGCTATATATGCTGGCTCCGAAGAGATACACAATGCATCATATTATTCACTAATTAACATCCTAATTCAAATTAAATGATTAGTGATTACACAATTGTTTGTTGAATACTTATGGCAAGTTTGATTGAGTAAGTGTAATATCGTCAAATATAACTGTTCATCTATGATAAAAATGTTCTTATCGTAAAATTCTCCGATATGTGTTTCTATGATGATCGGTTTTCCACAAGGCACACTATTCATTGTATTTTTTATGACGGTAACAGGCCGTTGTGTGATGCAAAAAATCGCCATCAAACTTTGAGGGCTGCATATCTCTCCCTTCCCACCGTATCCAGATAGAGTGGATTTATTCCGAATTTATATTTTTTAGCGAACCACGACGGGTGGCTTTACTCAGGGATTTATTCAGAGAATAAAAGCCTGCACATACCTCTGCCCGCCTCCCGCTTAGGGGTAGTTTTCGGGAAAATTGCATATCCGGCCGGCGGGGTTTACAACCCTTCCAGTGCCGCCGCGGGAAATGCGAAACCACGCCCGCGGGAATACCGAAAATTCGCTATGCTAAATAAATGTTTTAAGATGAGCCAAGGTGTTGTATTTTATGTTAAACAGATGGGAATACCGGACGGCGTAGTGTTTATCATATTTGTATAAAATATTACTATAAACGTGACTTGGGTCCAAACCCTTCTGCATAAACATTTGCTCCGAAATTGTTAAGATTATTTTTCTCACCTGTTGTCTTAAAAGTTTATATTGCTCAGAAAGCTTTTCCTATAAAAAATTATGACTTATTTGCTAACATTATTCATTTTTACATCGTACAATTTTTAAAAATTCACACTTCATCTCCACACTTTCTGAAGTCGTTAAAAACAATATACAATCAAACAAGTTAATAAAAATAAACTTGAAACCAATCGCGTGTCAGTAACTCAACCACTCCTTTTTATATGTGTTAAGGACAGGAAAAGGACTAAAGTAAACTTTTTTGGTAAAGTAAAGTAGTCTCTTTTAAAATATAAATCCGATAAGCTAAAATTTCGTCCGACTTCATTAACTAACTGAAAAAAATTGAACTGCTATAATATGACCAATCGAATTATTTTCATTTTTTGTTTCTTCGATTTAATATTAAATAATTTTAGTACATAAAATTGTCAGCCGTCGTTGGTTTTAAGACAATTTTAATGACCAGTTGTGTCTGTAAAAATCTTTGATAAAAAAGTTAAAAAACGCAGCATTTCCAACGTGTTGACTATTTGGGACGATGCATGATTGCATCTACAATTGCATTTAATTAAATTTGTATTGCCCAAATTAGATGGCGCTATTTCATTCGCGTTATGACTTACTTAATTACCAAATAACCTAAATTAATCTTCGCTACGCAGGCCTTTCAATTAATTTATTACTTCCACAATAGGTTATGGATACAAAATAGAAATGTCATAAATTAATTTGTAAGTGTTTGACCGATTAACCTGATTTTGCCAATAAGCAATTTGATAGGCATACATATTGCGTGTGGCATGTGCATACGGGACTTCGAGAACGTATATTAGAACCCTTCTCCTTGAAAAGGTTAGGTAAAGTTTGTATATGCTTAGATTTTTTATTTTACTCGCTTACCGCATTAAATTACTTTTCCACGTAAATAATTTCTTAGACGAACATTCTTGTGTCATTAATGTATTGATTAAGGGAATCTTATTTCATACCAAAACTGTGTACTGATTATATGTGTATATTATGTAAGGTTAGATTAAATTAAACTTTGGCATATTTCACCACCGTAATGGGCGACCATCGAGATGTTAAAGCAAAACGGTCTATCTCTTAAAAAAATCTTTATATTCCTTTTTTATGCGTTAACTGTCAATTCGTAAAAACGAATTAATGATTGTAAAAACAAAATATATATAGAATTTTTATAATGATAAAAAATATTTATGTTTGTTTAGGTTTCGCTTTATTTACCAATAACTGCATTTAGATATTTTTTTTACTATTCAATCAATTAAACTGATGTTTTTTTTTTCATCTTGACATAAATAGTGAGTACATTGCATTGCGGCGTGTGCATACAGAAATCTGAAAATGTATATAAGAACCTTCCTCCGCGAAAGTGTTAGAACGTGTGCGCTTTAGAAATCGATTTAGTCAGTTGCAATTTTATTCCTCCCAGAAGGAAGTGTATTATGTATGGTAAACGAACATTTTTCAATAAAACCGATGGAAACTGAGAACTTCATGAAACTAACGACAGATAGAAAGGATTCAGATATTTTTTCTGTTTTTTGTGTCCAACCAAGTGATTTTTCCATTTAGTAGGTGGTTTATATTTTTCATGTTTTGACAAGAAAATATTTGACAACTTTATTATTTAATTTAATATTTTAACGATTTTCATATTCGAGATATTGTAATTTAAATATTAAAGGTATCATAATCTTATTTGTATTAATTATTGATCATATTAGCAAACCATTACATGGCGGATTGACTATTGGAAAAGACGCACTGATGTCATTTGTATATAGTATAAGAATTGTTATTATTAGTTATGAAAAAACAAATTTTATTAATTAACGATATTATTTTAGAAAAGGATAATAATTTAATTTATATTCATGATGCCTATATACAAGTCTCAATAACAAAGATAAATTTAATTAATACATATTAATAAACAACATCAATTCCAATGAATAAATTAAAAATATTATTTAAAATTAATTGATTTTTTCAATCGGGGGTGAGACGGTATTTTATTTTCAATTTATTTCAATCAATTAAAATAAATGAACCCCATCGAAAATTAACTCACCCTCTTGATGATGGTGCATATTTTGCAGGATGTGAGTGTGTGCATTGATTTTCTACTAACCGATTTTAAAAATCATTTGTGTCGTTACTATTCTCAATTCATCATCCTCGGTTGAAGTCAATCTACATATTTATGCGTGGAGGTTTTGTATATCTTTCTTTGGTAGCTATCTCTCTATTAATGTTGTCAAAATTAATTAATAACGTTCTTGTTATTCACACGGTAGACACGCAGAGTAGTGTGTTTTTTTTTTATTCAAAACTTAACATAAAATATAAGAAATGAAACCTCATTTACATTTTTTTTAAAGACCGAGGGTTATAGTTATCCAAAACTGAATTTAACATATCAATAACCCACTTATGAAAATATTTTAAGTTACATCAATTTTTTAAAGTTATTATGGATAACAGTTTCTTTTAGGTGCATATTGAAATGTCTACAAAGCAATGAAATTACATTGATGTGTTCTCCTGTGGCAGAACTTTCATCCCTTTGCTCCGCGCTGCTTTCGGAACTTTAGATTACAAAACTTTCGATATATAACGTAGAATGAATGACTAATAATCGTTCTTTGAAAAACTGCAAGGATTTCTGTCTACAAAGCTCTCTATTTATTTTCGATATTTTAAATCTGGTCGTAAAAAAGTCAATTACTTAATTATTGCTACTTTACTATACCCAGATTTCTTTCCCTATTATACCGACTTTTATAGACAGAAAATCGTAGACGACAATTAAAACATTTCACAGGATAATGGTTTATTTAATTATACTCGTCTTTCGTTCGGCAAAAGAGTTCCTTAAATGTGGTTAATAAATAGTAATATATGGTCAATGCCTATCCTGACAATATACTGACTACTTTCATTTCTCTATATCAGGGCTTCCCAAACTTATTGTGCAATGGAACACTTCGCAAATCTGAAAATGTCACCGGAACACAGATTATTTTTTAGGTCGGCTAAAATTAAGTAAAAATATTGAGGAAAAAAAATGTTATTAAATCACTTATTATTTTTAAAACATGTTACATGTATAATGAGTAAATAAAGCTCTTAGTGATTCAAAATATCTGCCTGTATTTAGATATTTGACGTTTTAACATCAATGGAGATTTATCATCACTCGATTTTGAATATGAAGTAGACGTTAAATGTGTTGCATCGTAGATTACCATTCCAAGTTTTCGCGGAACACCTCTTTAGGTCCCACGGAACATAGTTTGGGAAACCCGGCTCTATATCATCTTTTCTCAGCCGGGGTCCACGTGGAATAAACGATAACAAGTCAAAACACAAAAATGCACTGGCCCTAAGGAAGATCAGACGAATGAGATAAGGTTTTAAAAATTTTGTCACCGACGTCCTAAGGCAGTTGATGGGGTTGTGGACTTGCGGCTTCTTGGCTTCTCTGATGCGGCCTTTTGACTTAATCAAAATATTCACTTTGATCAAAAAATTACACGCAAGCGTTTGGAAAAAGAGCTTAATCAGCCCATTATATGTTTGACAGTTAAAAAAAGGCGGGTGTCTTTCGTAAACGTTTTCTTTACTGAGGACTTATGTTAAATCAGATAAATAAATGTGGCCTTTAGAAATGAGAAGGTTCCCCACCCCTGCATAAGTCGATATTGAATACTGGCTTAAAACGTGATTTAGATCTTTTGCCACTTATGGGTAATCATTAGAGGTCTTCACGGGCCGAAATTTTACAAAATTACCAGGATCGAACCCGAAAGACTCAGGCCCGAATCTAATACCACACTTGTTACCAGAACCCGACCCGAAGCCCGGATTTATACTCCACAGCCCGAAAAAAACTTTTTTTTACAAATTTTCAACAACTTACGATTCTCTATAGAACTGGTAATAATCAAAATCATCATGGCTGACTTATGATGGGAACATGGTCTGAAATATTTTTTTGAAGAATAAATTCCTTACCCGGGCACAGCCCGAGCTCGAATCTCAATTGCGCTTATCCGCTTAAACCCGGCCCACGGGCCGGGCCGGGTAATAGCCCGAGGGCCAGGTCCGGGCCCGTGCAGACCTCTAGTCGACATATTAAGAAACAAGATAAAAACAGTTCTCCTTAGACAATTTCTTTAACACTTCTCAACGTAAGGTATCGTAAAAGTCCACTTGATGACAGTGTGTTGCGTACAATGGATGCCACTCTATAATAAAAGGTGGAATATAATTAGTGTTTCAATAATTGTATAATTATAAATTATTATAATAACAATGTAATTTAGAATTTCGACTGAATGTGTTTGATGAAAATTTAGCTTTAGATTATAAATATTTCTAATAATAACAATGCTTCTCTAAATCTTTTGCGGTAGGTCTCGTATTCCATTTACATGATTCGTAATGTAAGTAGCTTTATTAATCATATTAAAAATTTAAGGCGGGAGTTTGTCTCTGCTGTTTGTTATGTGATATGTTATTGATATACTAGTGGTGGTCTATAAACATGTCTGGTTTGGACTCAGTAGGCACTATTAATAATATTATTCAGTAACTGCGCCATGTCGGCTTAAGTGGTTTATTGAGAGTTATTGTTTTATGTGGCACAGTCGTAGATAACTGTCGGTTATCGATACAATAATTAACCCACTTTACATACCATGACTAATAGTGTTTTCGATGAATTCAGCGGTAACATTGTGGAAGGTCGATTTTAATAAAAAATACACTTTTTAAAAACAAATTCTTCAACTGTAGTAAACTTCACCTCTTTACGTATGCATCGCAAGGTTTACTTATATGTATACTAAAAATTGATTATAATTCTTATGTTATTAAATACAAATAAAGGTCGGCGGTTTTTCCTTTTTTACTAGACTACTGGACTTGACTGGGTGGGGGCGTCTTACAATCATTGATAGTACTAATCACAAATTAAATTGTTTCGATTAAATAGACATTTTTATTTAAAAGAAAAACCAAAATACGTTCACTTAAATTACTTTTAAAAAATATTTGTTCAATTAAATGTAAATGATGAAAATGTGGTATTAATAACACTTTCTTTGGAAGAAAACTTATAATATACACTACAATGCAAACATTGGACAAAATCAAAATTCACGATTTAGGGCTGTAAAGTCGTAAAGAAATATGACGACTCCGACTTTGATCTTTGCTTTGTACACAAAATTTTTTTTTAGGCTTAGTAGCATGCAGTAGCTCCACTTTTGACCGCAGCGATTTGAATACACAATATTTATTTTTTTCGAGTACGACTCCACAGCCCTGGTTTAATCTCATCAAAAACTGTTATATACCATTGATCATTGAGCAGGTTCACAATGCTAATTAACATTTTTTTGACACTCCAAAACATTGGTTTCAGAACGATAGTGTTTTTCTCTTGTGTTTACAATCTTAATAATACAAACATGACTTAAGTGTTATTAAGAACGATACAAAATATGATTGTTTATGGTTTTTAATATGTCATATGGTTTAAACATAGTTCTGTAGAAAAATGTAGAACTAAACACTTTGCTATTTTTTACCTTATTATAAAAAAATACTGTCTTAAGCTAAAATACACGAAGGAATAATGTAAAAAGATTTAGTATGTACTCACTACCCATCCTAGACATAATACGCAGTACGCAGTAATACGCAGTACTACGCAGAAACCTGCGAAGCGACAATGTGAGCCCGCTTCGCAGGTTTCGCACTGTTTTCAGTAATTAAATAAATTTCTGAAAAAAAAACCAGTTGTCGACCGCCGATTGGTCAAATGATTTATTTGCTGGTCGCTGCAATCGAATCAGTGACGTGGCGACGTCAATTGACGTTTCCTGAATGAAACCGAGCCCCCCCTTGCGAGATTGTTGTGCACTGCACATGCACGAAATAACATAACTTACAATAATATATCACGCACATGTGTGCACGGACCAATTTAAATTGATTCTGTTTTTACGATGGTCATAGAAGAAGCTTTCAATTAAAAGCACTGTACCTAGAGCCATAAGAGCGTAACTGCATTTACATAAAGGAGCTTTTGAGAATTCAAATGATATCAAGTTTGAATCGGTTGAACTGTGTGAATTTACATACGCTTTGTCACTAACAACCCGGGTTATGACTCTCAACATTTCCAGGCATTAAATTTTACGGATGAACTTGATGGTTAGTAAATAGTTTTGATCGTGTGTGTCACAATAGTGTGTAATTTTGTCAATTAATGTACACATTCACTATAATTTAAGATTTCGACTGAAGGTGCTTGGTGGAATTTCAATATTAAATTTGAATCGTTCAAATTATGTACATTCTCACAGATTTTGTCACTAACGACCCGGATTCCGCCTTTCGCCATCTTCAAGTTTTCCGACAAACAAATAAATATAATTTTTAAAACCACTCACTACTCAAATCTGTGGACATTCCCATGAGCTTATCCTTTTCGCCAGCAATGGCCTTAAACTCAATGATACATTTATTTATTAAATAAACACGAAATATTCATTTACTAAGCGTCAGCTCAAGTTCATCCGTGCACTTGAACGCCTGAAGATGCCGAAAGGTAAAACCTGGGTCGTTAGTGACAAAATCTGTGAGAGTGTACATAATTTGAACAATTCAAATTTAGTATACATTCACTTATGAATGTATACATTAAGTGTATGTGACATCATTAGTATTCACATTATTTTTGACTAGTTAATGTATGAATTACCTAGTAGATATATAAATTGAATGTCGAGCGCTAGAGAGAGTATAAACGATATGACAGCTCAAGTCAGGATTGGTTAGGTTAGATAGGTTATTAATAGAAAGAGGGCGAAAATGAAAACGTTTGACAATTTTGAGGTTGTGTGAAATTTCTAATGAGAGTAAAACGCAATAACTGAAGTTGGCTGGCAACACTGAGTGCCCACGTGATTATTTTTTAGTTTGTTGACAATTTAACTAAGTCTGTTTAGTCAATCAACAAGCTAAAATGTTCATTTTTTCTCGTGTATACTGTAACTGGCTAAAGTGGAAAATTTAATTTATACATTGACAAAGTGTATACTTTAATTTAAATATTTATGAAACGGTATTATCATGTCTGAATTAATGTCGGCGAATTAAAATATATTTCCAAAAATAATTCAGAATAATTGAGTGCTATCTATGTTTATTTTAAGCAATCCACCCTCGTGAAAATTGAGTGTCAACTTTTTTAATGTTAAGTTACTGAAAGCTTTGTTTCTATAAATGTCTTGGAATCTAAAATATTATTAATTGACGTTATTGAAAAAGCAAGTGAAAAACTAACTACCCTACATTCGTTGAATTTAACCACTTGTACTATAATATGTCTATGAATAATGACAATTGATAAGGTATAATGTTATATATAGTAAATAAAAATCGAATTTAAATGTATAAAATATGTTGTAATAATATAATGGTTTTTTTCTCTTCCAGGTAATTGCTACTTCTCATGAACGCTACTAATAGTATGATAATCATTTAAATGTAAGTACAATTATATAAGTTGTTTCTCCTTCATCCGATTTATCTTTTGCTTGGTGAAATCTTAGTCTCCCATTTAATAATGTTGGCAAAATCTGCAAGTTATAACGAAACGTCTGAAATCATATTTATCTGGTTAGTATTGAATTAACAGATGTGCTTGTATAATATGACTTGTTGGCCATTTTGAGACTTCTCACAATAAAATCATTTTTTAAAGTGGTTGCTTATGATGAATTTAATTTTACATATATAATTTATCCAATGATTACATTTATGATTTACGTATGCAGTGAACTGTCCTATAGTGCGGATCTCGGGGGCACGCTATAGAAATACACTTTATATGAGACAAGGCACCCATACAAAATTTGACGTTCGACCTTTTTTGTATATTTCACTTTTAGGGTGTTCACTGTCAATACTTGGTGGAAAGGCATTATATTAGTAAAAACACAATATTCCTTTGTACTTCATTCCACTTTATTTAATATGTCAGGACCGGTTTCGCTCATTACGAGCATCGTCAACTGATAAGAAATATAAATTTAACAATGCTATTTATACAAAAATGCATTATTACTGTCATTATTTTCATTGTATCACTTTGTCAAAGAATTCCCAAATTTTAATTATGTTTGTAATTACTTTCAATCCCCATTCTAAATTTATTAATCTGAGATGACTTTTTAATTATATGTTAGATGTGTTAAACATTTTAATTTTGTGCTATTTTAGAATCACTTTTAATGTAATTGGTATTTTCTTTTCAATGCCAATTGTTGTTAATAACTGTAACCAAATCGAAATGGTATAACATTTTTTATTTTTTTACATTCATGCATATTTTAATTTCAATGACTTACTTTGTAAGATGATTATATTTTTGGCTGGATTATACAGGTTGCTCTTTTTAAATATGGCGTTTTATTAAAAACAGCACTCTTTGAAAGTTTACTTTACTGTAATATTTATAATTTTTATTTTTTAATAGTATATGTACATAATTTTACTACAATTTCATGTTTCATTTTTGACAGTGATTGTTAGATATGCGTACTCAAAATCTTTGCAACGAGTTAGTATATTTTTGAAAGCATTGTATAAAAAAAATGGTATCAAAGTCATAAAAATGTTCCAGTCAAAAATCACTGGCGCGGAATATATGCTTCTGTTGGAAAAAACGTTAATAAAAGTTGAATTATAGCTCACTATTTTCCACCCCGTTTGGTATTATGTTTTCTTCGGTATATTTTTTAATTGAATATTTTACATACAGCCGTAATTAATCACTTGCTTGATATTTTTTCCTCTCGTGCATGTTTCCTTTTATGATTAACCCTTTTAGAACCATTTCAATTCATTGTAACGTCATCAATTTTTTGTAACTATGTTCAATGCATAGAGTATAGACTTCTCATGGAGTTTTTATATACAAACCGCTTGCAACTTAGTTGCTCAACCTCTCTTTTTTGAAAAAAGATTTAGGATAGAACGACAAGACTTGGTCAGTACAAGTGGATAGCTTATTGCTTTCGCTTTTATCTGTTTTTTAGTATCTAATGTGGTGGGATAAAGTTTTAAACATCACAAACGGAAATTCATCTATCGAATGAAATATAAAACTAACCGCTTTGGTATTCGAATCCGTAAGTAACTCAACTGAAGCCAAATAATTGGCCTACTCGACGGTGGACCCGAAATAAATAATTTGATATTTTGATCTTATTAATACCAATTTTTACTGACACTCGTTAAAAATTTTGGACATTCATGTTTTTTTGGATTAATATTTAAATTCGCTAACTAAAAATATTTATTTAGGATTTTACAATAAATAAGTTTGAAGATGGTTTTAGAATTTTGCTTCTAATATAAATATTTTCTTTTACATTTTTTTTAGTATATCAAACCACTCACCTAAAAAAAGACTGATAGATCAGACCTATCATATATCTAATCTAATAGAATGAAATATTTTATTATTAAAATAATAATAGATATTTTAAAGTTTATATAAGAGCTGAAAGGGTTCGAACACTTTTCCACTTTCCCGAGTTGTCGCTACAATTTTCACTACCATTATTCAAATACGGTGGAAAGAGTGCTGCGATCTCGATATGAAAAATAGTGGAAAATGCACGAGACGTTCAGATTCAAACACCATATTGGAAAATTCTGCTGACACAAACAACGTGATTATTGAACCAGTAAAATGTTAGTGTCATTTGACAAGTCTTTTTACTGTTATGTGTTTTTATGGCTGTGCGTTGTTAAAGCTTAGTATAATTCTCAAAGTTTGGGTTTGATCCGAAATAATAAAAAGCTTCAGACAAATAATATTTCAAAATTATATATGTATGTACTACACTTATAAGAGATCAATAATATGGAAGTCTCCTGGGTGTGGGAAATCAGTTACTGTATTTCTTACGTGGATGAAATCAAAGCGAATGCAAAGCAATTTGGTGCGGCACGAAAATAGTAAGTAGTCTCCGCCGCTTTAGAGTGTTGAGGTGACAAAAAGCACGCCGTAATTAGTTTTTTTGACATTTTGATTCGCTTTAAACCGTGTTCCAATCGCGTTCGCAGTGACTTCGCCCAGATAAGACGTTAGTATTATAATTTAACAGCGTTTAAGTTTGGAGTCCTGATTTCGTTATTTGTACCGCTGAAAGATGGCTTTTTTTACAATGTCGATTTTGGTATAAACAACCTCGAATATTCGTGAAATTGTTAAATTCATAATTTAAAAAAATGATCAGATGATGAAAAATCAATAATATCGTGGTGGGTAGCGTGTGGTTAGTAGGTATGCGACACACCGGTGGGTCGTTAGCTTTAGAGTGGTTAATGGTCACGGTAAAATATTTAGTTTTATTGGCTCGTCACAAGTCTCATCATTGCAACTCATTGATAACCTCTTTTAGGGATGTGGAGTCGTGTTAAAAAAGACGACATTTTAACACATATATATAATATATGTACTTCATCACATCATCTTTAGTCAGCCAAGCACGCAATGTCAACATTGTGGACTATTGTGGTTTGAATACACATATTTTTTAATGTTTCAAGCCGCTCGTTTTTACGACTCCGACTCCACAGCCCTGGTTTCAATGTCAATATTTGGTGGAAACACATTATATTAAAAAAAAAATACAATATTCATTTGTACTACTTTCAATTTTATTTTCAAAGATCAGGACCAACAAAAATTTACTTAACCCAGGGTGGGGAACCTTTTCTTCTTTAAATGCCGCATTCATTTTTATGTGTGTAGAATTTCAGAATTGGCCAGAAGGCCGCACCAGGGTAGCCAAAAGGCCGCAAGTTCCCCACGCCTGACTTAACCGTTTTTTTTTGTATAAATAACACAGTTAAATTATATTTTCTTATCAGTTGATAATGCTCGTGATGAGCGAAACTCGTCCTAATATTTTAAAATAAAAATAGAAGTAGTAAAAATGTTTTTTTTTTGTTGAATAATTGATAATCGTTTTTTATCCAGTTTTCAACGTAAGGTCTTTGATTCCTAATCAATCGATTAATTTATTCATTCAAAACATGACCTTTTTGGTGTGATATTTGTTTCGTGATTACTTTTTTTGACCCACCCCCCGATACTTTATTACCTCTTGTTTGTTTACATTTAGTTCAGCGTGATGCGAGCAAAGATTTCTCGAAATATTTTCATAAACATTTTCATTGCGCGCGGATAAAATCATAGGTCCATGTTGTTTCTCCGACGCACTAAACTGTATATTAATTTTGCCCCAATTTCTCGACAACATAATTAATTCACACACTTTCAGCGGCGAATAAATAATTGTTTTTAGTATGCAAAAATATTGCATGGTTTATGGAAATTCTAGATAAAACTTTTGACAGCTTCTACGCTTCAGAACTTTACGGATATTTGCTATGTCGACAGTTCGCTCGAATGAAATAATAATAAAAAAACATTTCATGTTTAATTAATTTAGGTAGATTCAACAAAAGAAATACGTATTCAACTGATTTTATTTTTTAAAATTTAAGACTTACAATAAATAAAAAAAACAAAATACAACTTAATATTAAAAGCAGTAGAAACAAATTGGCAAGGAAGTTAACTGAGTAAGCTCCGACAAACTCTACTTTAATACATAGACAAATATCGACATCCAAAACAATATTGCTAAAAACCTTTAAAACTCTCCCCAGTGGCATCCTCATTGGCAGGCTAGTTCTACACCTTGGGAGAACATAATATTCATGTCCACGATTTCTTAAAAAATAATCAGGAACATTAAGCTTCACATTCTTAAGAATAATAAAAATATAATTTACACAATTTAAGATTTCGACTGAAGGTGTTTGGTGAAATTTCAATATTAAATTTGAATCGTTCAAATTATGTAAATTTTCACAAATTTTGTCACTAACGACCCGGGTTTCGCCTTCCGGCATCTTCAGGCGTTCAAGTGCACGGATGAACTTGAACTGACGCTCAATAAATGAATGGTTCGTGCTTATATAATAATTTGAATGATTCAAATTTAATTTACACAAGATATTATATACATTAAATAATATGTTGGGTCCATGGCGCAGCGGCTGGCATTGTTAGATTCCGTGTCAAGTCTCACGGGCTGGAGTCACAGTACGCATAGAATTTTTAAAATTTATTTTCGAAGAATACAAATTTTAATAAGATGATTTTATAGCTATTCCAGCGTACGCCATCGTCAGAACTATGTTTAAAATAGCATATACTCAGCTATATATACTGCCGTATATATAAGAGTATTACTTACAAAATTATAACTTTTAATTTTTGTATAAATAGCATTTTTAAATTATATTTCTTATCAGTTGACAATGCTCGCAATGAGCGAAACCGGTCCTGACATATAAAATAAAGTGGAATGAAGTAAAAAGGAATATTGTGTTTTTATCAATTACTTACAAACTCAGCTTATTCCAAAATGGTTAAAAAATGAAACTTTAATTTCATTTCGAAAAACTATGTCAATTTTAAAAGTATTTTTAGTTTTACATTACTTTGGAATGATATTTTGGGTGTTGTCAAGTCGTGTTTGAGACTGATTTCTAAAAATACTTTGAAAATTTATTTTCATCTACTAAATTACATTCATGGTTCATTTTTCAACACAATTTGGAATGAGCCGGATTTGCAAGTAATATCCTCACATATAGTATGTGTAGCTGATTATATGCAAGTTTAAACATAGTTCGATGGTGTACGCTAAAATAGCTATAAACTCATCCTATTAAAAACTGTAGAACTAAATACGTTGAAATTTTTAACTTATTACAGAATTAATCCACTAATTGACATTACAAAGTTCTCGACTGGCAAATTTTTCATAATTCCGCTTTGATTTACATTAAAAACAACGCATATTAAACAACAATGTAATTCCGTCTGTTTATCGCGTAAAAGTATAAAACCGTTGATTATAACAGTTCATTTTCTGGAAATTTACATGCCAGCCTCGACGGATTATTCCTGCTATCAACCAATTTCATGTAATTGCCCCTGTAATTTTATACGAAAAACATCGGTTTGGTTTGATAACAGGCAACTCGCTATACTGGCGTATATGTTTTTCATACACGAATGTTATGATACAGGCCTTACACGCTAACATGAAACTGTCGAATATAAACGCATTTTTACCTCATTAAAGTGACCGGCCGACGGATCAATGGCTGGCGTGCTGAAGTTTTCTCTCGGGGTTTTCTTATTCGAGCTTGTTTTAAAAACATCCCTTCCGTATGGACTTTTACTTGATGTAGTGGAAAAGTTTACGGCTTACGGCTTAAGCTGGAAGCTTACAATTGGGGAAAATTCAATTCAAATTTAGTGAAATACTTGACAGAAATTATATTTTTATTTATTGGTTTCGACTGTGTTGTATATAAACTGTGTTTAATGTTTGAGGAGTAAACATTCAAAAAGTGATTTGTCATACAAATACAAATCTTGGGAAATGATGATTGAAGTGTTGGAAGAATCCCGTTTTGCTTTAATGTGTCAACTTTATGACCATTTTTCGACACTAATTTTGATATCTATTCATATATTTTATTATGGACTTTCTGAAATGATAAACGGCATTTTTCAAAATTTGTGACAAATCACTTTTTGAATTTTTGCTCCTCGTTTATATCTTACTCGACTTATAACTCAAGAAAATGATAACTGAGCCAGCTAAAAATTGTCGCGTTCGCCTTGATAAGTTAAATACAATATGTTATGTTAGTTTTATATCGATATTGTTCATCATACTTAGTGTTTTATATTTAAAGAAAAAAAAAACTTACGCTGCTTCGTTTTTAATCGCCGGAATAATAGTCTTTGTCATATTTCCAATAGCCAATGTAAAGGAGTTTTTTTGTGCAAGGATCGCAAGGATGACAAAACTATATTTTAACTTGCATGAACTTTTTTAATACTGACTTTCAGATATCTATATTCATAAATATAGAAGCAAATTATTTTATATAATTAACTGGAGTACCTGACTGAACCTGTCGAAAAATTAGTAAAATATTCATTATAATTCAACATTTTACTAAATTCCTACAATTATTCATTAAAGATTTAAAAAAATAAAACATTCTTTTGTATTTAAAGCTTCGTGGAAACACAATAGAAGAAAGTATAAATATTAATTTGATTAATAGAAGAAATGCATATAGTTTTTCAAATTTACAAAAATATACGTTTTATAGATATTAATTTGGAGTATGCACAGAAAACCAACTCGGGAACTTAGGTCTTAGACAGAGCTTGTTATTTTATGACGAATTAAGTATAAATCATACAACATTAATTTGCTATAATTATTACGTTTATTAACTGCCATATTTCAAGAATATCACGCAAGTAAAAACCTAACCATAGAACAAAATAAAAATGTAATAAATACCCACCCCTGCACGTTCTGTTTTCACCGCCCCTGCAAACAAAGCCTTTCGGTCAAAACAAATTCGGCCCCCTCCTTTCGAAATTTAACGCCCCTCTGCCCCCATCACCTTTCACTTGAGCCCCTCTTGGGGGTGGATTTAATGACCTGTTTTAATCAAAGTTGTTGGAAAATTTCTCGAATTAACGAGCTAAACTAGTTTCGTTTTAGAAAGCTTTCATCATCGTAGTTATTATTAAAAGCTTATGGATTTTTTTTGAACTTTTACCTGACAAACATTTTCCATAAATACAATTTTTATTCGCTCGCTATATTTTTTAACTTCTACTATCCAATAAGAATTAGTTTATATTTTTTCCTGTCAGGAAAAGTTATATTGCAGATGACTAGTATTTAGCAATTTTTATCCATATAAAGTGATAATGAAAAATAAGGCGACTTAAAAGAATACTCATTTTTTTAGCTTAATCCACAATTTTGTATATTTATCGAGATCTGTACTTAATTTATTACTGGCACTTTCATGCCCTTCTTTTAATAACTGGCGCTATAGTCTGTGGTGAACCTTGGCCTCCTCAATCAATCCTGCACTCTACTTGATCTTCCGCCATTTTAAGCCAACCTTTAGCACTCGCAAGTCTTGTGATACCCCACCCATCCTGTTCTACAAAAAAACTGCTTATTGCTTTTGGAGTATAAAAAAGAATTCGATGTTTATACCTAACAAATAATTTATTTTAAAATGTTGTGAATCGCTGGAGTTTTAAAGGTTGTATTCATTTGAGTAAATCACCTGAAACAATGTGTCGTAAATTAACAATAATTACTGGCATTTAATTAGAATCTCAAGCCAAAGTGTGTTCTCTGTATAAGAGGTCAAAGAAAATGCTTAAAGAATAATTGTTTAATATCACGGTCACACATTAATCTTATTTTCTTTTGTGAAAAGTTTTTTAACGTATTTTTGCATCGTGATTTGTAAAATATAGATGTACAACTCAATTCTTTTTTTATAAACTTACCACCGAATCCGTCGACAAAAAATGTATTGTTATTCGCGTAGCATAAAAAAATCATGTTTCAAATACTAACGTTTCCTCATTTTCTTATCATTCCTTTGGTTCAATTTTCTCCGACTGCTTTCAAACGGATCTGAAAGTTTTCCTCTTTCCATAAATTTGCCTAATTGTCGGGAAAGCGTGCGCGCTGAATGAAAAAATATACAAATAACGAGGGAAAGCGAAAAAATCCGTATCATTTTATATATATTATTTGTGTAGAATAATTGAATACTGTAAGGGAAGATTATGAAGTACGTATAGAAGACATTTTGTGTCTTTGTTTTCATTGAAATAAATTTCTTTCAACGTTTTGAAATGCCCATAAAACGATTTGATGTTATTTATTTAAAGATTTGGGTAATGAAATAGAAGTCTTTTTAAATAATTGTTAATGAAGATTGACAACAAACCATTATAGATTATTTTGTTATGATAAACAATGTTTTTTTCTTTTCGTAAGACGTTCAAAAACTAATTTACATTTTTATTGTCATATTGCTTATCCAATACATTGATATTCGTAAAGATTAAGGGTTCCCAACTTGTGGGGAATTTCAGAGTTCCAGAGAGGAATCGTTGGATTACTAGAAGGACTAAGGACTCTGAAGTTGTTAGTTTTTTTCGAGTCCGACTCCAGTTAAAACAGTCCGACTTCACGACTCCGACTCCACAGCCCTGTTAACAACCGAACCTGTTGACTTGATTACTATTTTCAAATACATACTGAACGATGCGTATCGGAATCATTTGTTTTTAAATATTGAAAGCTCCAAGTGAGGTTAAAAGAAGATTTTTTTAAAGACAGCTAGTTGTTATCCATCGCCCATTCAAGAGAAAAAAATATAAATCAACGGTACAAGTAAAATCATGGTTTGTTTTGTTTTTGTGAATACATTTTACATTATAGTGATAAGGAAATATAAAAATTAAAAAAAATGTTTGATGGCCAATTCAGCTGAAGCTGTGACAAAATGACGATGGAGTGAACTCCATCGTCATTGTACTGCCAATGCCAAGAAGCCAAAAAAGCCGAAAAAATGTATTATTTTTATATTACTAATAACTTTTATATTTTGCCTGATTATATTGAAGTTCTATACCAATTATCTTTTATAATTTAAGATTTCGACTGAAGGTGCTTGGTGGAATTTCAATATTAATTTTGAATCGTTCAAATTGTGTACACTCCCACAGATTTTGTCACTAACGATCCGGGTTTCGCCTTTCGGCATCTTCAGGCGTTCAAGCGCACGGATGAACTTGAACTGACAGTTCAAATCCAATTATCCGTATTCAATTAATAACCTTTAGTTTCAATTGATACAACACACACATTGATAATTTTGCCACCTTTAAATGTCGTTTCACCGAGGAATATTATAAAATGTACGATTTAATGTTTATAAATATGTACAATAATAAAAACTTTTCAGTATTCAAAGCTTCTTTTAATTAAAATTCAAAATGGCAAGGGGTGTCTGTTACATACAACAGTTGATGTCTGCGATGATTGCATAATATCATTTTAATACCCTCAATTATCCAGTCGAAATTAAATCGATTTTTCACAACAATGCAACACTCACCTATCACTTAACATTCTACACACCCGGTGCAAGGCTCTTTGAAGTACGGGGGCTTGAAATAATTAAGGGGTAGAAATAATTAGAGGGTTGAAAGTTTTAGTACTTGGTTGTTGTGCTTCGTCTGATGCCACGCCGAGGAGAGAAACGTCATGATTGCCACTACAAGGACATTGCACTATCGTCTACGTAATGAAAATGAATGTCAGTTGATTTGTCATTTCCTTGACATCAATCAATATTTTAAATGTATATTTCACTGTTTTTTTAAATGTAAGAAGACACTATGTGAGCTCAACATATTTTGCTTTAAAATAAGGGCAACAATCAGGAATTGAACAATAGTCTTGTCTTGAAAATAATAATTGCAGATTAAGAACATATTTTGTCTGCTCCACATGTTTTGCATCGTAAGACATTTTTACAGAAGACTTTTAACGATAACCAGTTGTAATTCTATCATCCATCTTCCCTCTTCGGAACAAAATACCGTAAATTTTTTTGTGGTACATAATTCCACATTTTAAAAGAAAGATCACAAGCGGACTTTAAACTAGTTTTAATCTTCACGAGCATTATCAAAGTATTGAGGTGTAAAAAGGTGTAACAAAAAAAAAATTAAAAAAATTATAAATAATAATACGACATATTAATTAATGAAATTTATAATACTCACAAAGAAAGGAAGGAACCTCTTGTGATCTTAGTAATAGATTTTTTACCTGTCTGCTCCTTCTGTGGAGTTTATTTTAACATAAGTGTTTCTACGAGAACTACTTGTTACTCAGTTGCTTAAAATTTTGTTTCAAAGAGAGTAAGGATACAAGAATATGACTAGGACAAGACTATAATGGTAAGGTAATCACTCTGCGTTAGTCTTTTTTTAGGATATTAGGTATGGATGGGAATTATTCATTCATGCACAGAAATCTATGAATCAATCGAAAAACATTTTTAAATTGATTGTACACGTAGTAATTTTATATTAAAAAAAAACTTATAGCATAGCCCCTCCATATAAGTAATTAGTCATTTTATTTTTGAAACATTTCTCCTGCGTGGCTAGTCAATTTTACGACAGTTATACGATTAATAATTAACGATAATTAATTATCGATATCTATTTCATAAATATTTATTGAACAACTTTTTGGTGTGAAAAACTTGTCACACCAAATTGTTTCGGCAACGGTTTTAACAAAACTCAATTCAATATAATAATTAATTTTTCATTTGGATAATTAAACGCATGAATTATAAAATGACGAGTCGTCTAATTAGACATCATTTAAACTTTATAATTTCGTACAATATCAGACACTGTTATTCTTCACCTAATTATGATTTAAATTATTTTTAATTTCCTTCCTCACCTGTAGTCAGGGTTGCCAAATGTCCCGACTTCAACAAACATATTCCGAAACTAGTATTATCTTGGTAAACGTAGTTGAAGATTTTAGTTTGTCAGTTTTTATAGACAGCTTTACGTATAAACTACCTTTAAATATTATATTTGTATACTTTTTTTGTATTTAGATCAAATTGTGATTTCCGCGATTGTTTTTGATCATTAGTGATTTGTGCTAATGACTTAAGTGTGACTTCTTTGTTCTTCTTTATCAATTACACTCAATTCTTTTTACACGCTAGAAGATACGTTCCACTAAAAACTGTGTACAAACAATGACAGACTAATAAGGTAAAAACAGCAACGTATTTAGTTCTACAGTTTTTATATTTAATAAGTGTAATATGAATTGAAATGTTAGAGTGAATAACAATATGCATTGTGTATCTCTTCGGAGCCAGTATATACAGTTGAGTAAAATGTAAATTGAAACATGGTTCTGACGATAGCGAAAGCCGAAATAGCTATCAACTAATAAATATAAAAACTGTAGAACTGAATACGTTGCTATTTTTACACATTATAATGGAGTTTTACCAAGTAAATGCCAAGTCAATTAACCGTTTGAATACCGCGCAAAAAAATCATTAATATGTCCCAAAGATACTGCTTGTTTTTGAGAAACATAATTTTGTAATATACACTCGAATTCGATATTTTAAAAACTTATATTGACTCAGTATAGATAGGCACTGCTCATATTCATCAAAATATTGCTTATATTCTTTTAGAATACCAAGTATTTGATTTTTTAAATGTTTTGGACATCCGTGTTCGCTTGCATATGTTCCGGATACCTGTGTCCGCTTGGTATTCAAGCGGTTAATAAATGACAGACTACATTGAAAAATTTAAAGATATTTCTATAATCTTAAAAAAACTTGTTTTTGTGAAAACCTTCCCTTCTTAGGTACTCATGTGTTAAAATGAATAAATTTATTTTAACTAACAAATTTCTCACTAAATTGCCTAGCTTTTCTTTTTTAATAGTATGAGCAGCTGTTACGGTGACTGTCATGATTTATTGTGTTAAAAATCTAGCAACCCTGCATGTATTCCAAGTATGTACGTAGTATTTCCTTTTTGTACAGTCACGATACCTGACTGTATATCGCACTTCAATCTTTCCTACATAGTTTCAGACAGCCGAGGAAAGATTGGCTTTAAATAATTGCTCTAATTTTTCCTCCCCACTTAATACGAGGGTGATTTTTGAATTCAAACAAATGAAACTTGAATCAAGTTGAAACGAAATAAGGTATCATGGTTAGTCACATTGCGTGACTGAATTTTGCCGTATTGATTTGTTTTTGAATGAAAGTTAAATTAAGTTTTTGTGAAGAAAAGATAACGGATAGTTACGGATTTGAAGATAATTATAATAGTGCTGTAGGATAATTATTATAATCACCATTCTTTCAGCTGTAATTTGAATAAAAACACAAAAGAAACAACCGTGTTCTTCACAATTTTAATTTATTATTGCATGTTTCTAAAGTTTTATCTTGATTTTATTAAAAAGCTGTCGAGAAGTTGTTCGTAAATTAATTCAAAATAGCAGCTAGACGTCATCTTTGATATTAATCCTAGGTTTTTAATGAATTATGATGAAATTAATTGTGGTTTACATTTTAATCTTCAAGTTTTAGATCAACAATTTGAATGATTTTTTATATCAATGTATCAAACAAAAATGTACAAAAATCTAAAAAATCTTTGTCAGTGTTAAGTGTCTTATCATTATCAATCAATTATATATCGACTTTGAAAAGGAAAAAGGACGTAACCCTCAATTTTCCAAAACAGTTTTTTTTCGATAATCACAATGTATACAAATTGACACACATTCTATCAAAAGGATGGAAGCTAAAATTGCCGAATAAGTATCTAAATTTAGCTTTTAAGTTTTAAAAAGATGACCTTATAAAAAATTAAAACCAAGAAAAATCACTGAAATAAAGGTTTTTCCGAGACAATTTCTAAAATTAATATTAGGTTGTGTCAATTTAACACCGGTTTAGAAGTTACCGTACACTTCAAGGTTGTGCATAATTCATAATTTACATGTCACAAAATTATCAAAACACGTTTTTTGCGCCTCCTGTAAAATTTGATATGTGTTGGCTACGTCCTTTTTCCTTTCCACAGTCGATATTATAGTTTTGGTAGAAATATTATTGATGTTTTGGTACTTATTTTTATAATTTTAAATATTATCTTTCACTCAAAATATCCACCAATTGTTACTTTACAAAATAAAATATATTTATAGACTTTCCAAAAACAATGCTTTGATGTGTCTCTTGGATAAAGTACAAAAGATAATAGAAACTATAAAGCACGGTTGATAATGTTACTTTATAAAATATATTTCGTTAGTCGTTAAACGGCGGATAAATGTTATCCGTTGTTTTCGTCGAACTGTGGAAATAATAGAGCCGTATCACTTAAAGGAAAATCCGTAGCGGTAAGTAGAAGCCTCCGAAAATAACGATTGTTTGTAAGGTTTTTGTTCGGCGCTTAATCGCTTCCATCCCCTAACGGATTTTGCACGCAAGCGATGGGCGGTAGTGCTCGCCAACCAACGGCACACGAGACACCGGCAGAATTTATTTTATTTCGTTATGTTTGTCATGATTTATCAGCACTAAGAGACTATTAAAAATAATGTTTTAGTGGATTTAATTATTATCATTCACCACGTCCCTCTAAAAACTTATTTATACATTTATCATCGCGAGCATTATCAATTGATGAAATATAAAACGATACAAGATTACTGATACAAAATTATAGTAGACTAATAACAAGGTGTGATTTAATAATTAAAAAATAATAAATTAGAAAGAATTTATTTGTATAGACAGAAACCGGTCCTGGCAAGTAATGTGGAATAAATACAACAAGTGTTTTATTATTTGTTTTACCATGTCCGCTCCCAATGTGGAGCATATAGACTCCTAATGGAGTTTATCTCAACAGAAAATGTTTCTACGAGAACTGCTTGTTACTCAGTTGCTCAACCTCTCTTTTTCCAAAGAGAGTAGGATTAGAAGGAAAGGGCTAGGACAGGACTAGTGGTTAGCTAATCGCTCTCGATACGCCCCGTTCATAGGGATGGGTGGGAGGAGGGAATTCAAGACATCACATACATCCATGCCTTCGAACAGAAATTCATAAATCGATTGAAAAGTCAATTTATAAAACTGCTCGTACTGGGATTCGAACCCGTGAACTTCGTAGCGGTAGCCAACGACGTTAACCACTCGACCACACAAGCGGCATTTAATATTATTAAAAACACAATATTCCTTTGTACTTTATTTCCACTTTGTTTAAAAAGGCCAGAACCGGTTTCGCTCATGGCGAGCATTATCAACTGATTCTGACCTTTTTAAATAAAGTGAAAATAAAATACAAAGAAATATTGCGTTTTTATTAATATAATGCCTTTCTCCCAAGTATTGACAGTGAACACTCCAAAAGTGATTATTTAATATAATATAATGTTAGTTAACACCTTAAAGGCGTCTAGTTATGTATTTATTTTCATATCAAAGTATACTTCCACAATTTTTAAAACTTTAACAAGTCCATCATTAGAAGATTCGAATTTTAAGCAACGCGCACAATTATGTAATTTATACATTTAAAAAAAAATTGCATGTTATGAACAGCATTACGTAAAATATATTGCTTAAGTGTCAAATTAAAAGCAGTGGTACTTCATTTATCTAAATTGGTCATAGCTGAGACGGCACGAAGTAGTTTGTGCCGATGTGAGAAATATTTTCACTAATATCAAATTAATCCATCGCAAAAAAGATGCTCGGTCACTGTCTCAACTAGAAGATGCCCTATCATGTTCGTTTCACTTTGGCCGATACGAAATAAAAGTAGGTAATAAAAAAAAACAAATGAGTCATTGGTTTTAATTTTTTTCGAAGGTGTGTGCTAGGCAGTGTTTTCCTCGAAACTCATTTACAATCGATATAAGATATTTTAATGGATTGCAAACATAATATCAGTATATAAATAGCGTCTCTCTCTTATTTATTAACGAGGCCTTTACGTGACAGAAAATAAGTGATATTTATTTATCATTAGAAATTGAAGTCCAATAATATTCACATGTTTCCCGTTTAGTAGTTATTCAAAAGAAAACTACTAGTATAAAATAATATGGACTTTTAATATACATAATATTCAGTGGCTTGGTGCTAACTAAAAAAATCTGGATGTCGTTAAATAATTATAATATTTTACACCTACAGTTATCCAATTTCTGCACCAACTTGTTTTCAACAAAACCTTCTTCCAATACATAATAACATTTTTTTTTTTATTATTTATTTACGTAAAAAAACAGAATATTTTTTTGTACTTATTTCCACTTTTAATTACCATGTTCAGGACCGCTTTCCCTCATGGCAAGCATTCTCAACTGGGGAATATTGTGTTTTTCTTAATATAATGCATTTCCACCAAGGTTTGACAATAAACACCGTAAAAGTGATTTATCGCAAAATTTTCAAAAGTCTAAAAAAAAATGTTGGAGCGCCGACCCCAAACGCCCCCGCCTCACTGCACCACTGATGAGACTGTATTCCGGCAGTTACCGCTCATTTGATCTTAGTATTCTATAGTTAGCCAATGAATTCTTATTTAATTTATAAGTTTGATTGTGCTGAGCAATTTAATTATTACAATAGACCGGAAATGACTTAAGCCACAGAAAACTCAAATTAAGAGTTACAGTTTTTTGATATACACATTCCTTCTTATAAAATATCAATTGTACAAATATAAACATGTTTTAAAATAAAATATTGTGTACAAAAGTTTTATATAAACTAATAAATAAATTGAATAGTTTTCATTTCCTTGAAAAAATTTGGCTCGTTTGGCGCGAAGCAAATCTTCAAAAATTAGAAAAAATATGCTGCAATATTGAAAAGCCTGCAATATACCTACCATCAAACTTCTTCCACAATGATGTTATTGGAAAGATAATTTAATACTAATAAGAATTGGTTTTTGTGCCAGTCTAAAGATGCACTTCTTAGAGATGAAGGACTTGTCACACCTAATCACCAATCAGCGGAATATCAAATCTATAGATTATATTGATATTTAAATAAATTAACAATTAATATCCATGTTACTCATAGAGGTTTGTTTTCCTGGGCAATCGATAAGTTATCTTATTTTATTATACAAAAGAAAGCACAATAGAAAACCTTTCTAAGAAAACAAAGCTCTTCACGTATAAAGAATCAACAATAGATAAAGCTTTTAGAAGTCGTCGTAAGCGTGCATCATTCATTATTTTAATAATCACAGTTATAGTTAATTAAAATTAATACTATTAATATATAAATTAAATATTGCCATCGTATAAACTCCAATAATATTGAATCGTTATTTTTAATCCGTGTTTTTTACGAATCATGTTTTATTATCGTTTTTATTCCCGAACTCCCCAAACCTTTCCGAAGCTATAAACCGTTTTTATTATTATGAAACATTAATTTTCCTCCCTTGAAATAATTCGTTTCTTTCATTTGTAATAGTATTTTTCGTTTCTTATGCGTATTGTACGTGGGATATAGCTTTTATACTTTCTTGCCGTTAGAAATATGCGATTTCTTTTTTTTTTCATTCACTTGAAAAGAAATCCAAAAGCTATTATCATTATATTCGTGCGATTTTGCCTTTTTGTACGAGAAAATTGACTTGGCGCATTCTTCTATGTTCTTTTAAGTATGTTCATTCGACCGTGAACATTATTACTGTCACATACATGGCTGTATGCATATACCGTAATAGCTTTATGTGCGATAATCTAATTCTACTTTTAGTTTTTTTATAATATGTACAAATGTTCCCTCTCATTTTTCTATTGTGTATGCGGACCATCAACTTCTTTTAGTAGTAAATTTTGCGCGCAAATATGTAAGAATATACTCACCTATCTACTTACTCACTGATGCTAGATGTGGAATATTTGGTTAGTTTAGTAAAAGTATTGAAGCAAAAATAAAATTTGGTGAAACAAACTTCTATTTACAATATTTTTGTGTGCGGCCTGTGCGGGGATGAAAAAATGTGTGCGAGCATATTTTGGGAGGCGTGTGCGCACACACCCGCACATCTTAGCGGGAACATTAATATGGCCAGACACCGTGCTCCCGGTTAACTGAATGTTAAAATATATTGTAGGGTTTGTAGTGAAAAACTTTAGTCAATATCGGTTCCGTACTGCAGTGGTCAACGTCAACGTTGGCTACTTAGATGGATCTCACAGTTTCGATGCCTAGTACGAACAGCACTTTTTCAATAGATGTTTTGATTTACGTTTGAAAACATGGATGTTTGTAATATCAAAAAAACTCTCTCTTACTTTTCCAATTGTAACCGGATTGTAATGTAATTGTTAACCCCTTCATTTGCGTTGAGCAAGTAGTTCTCCGACATCAAGTGGTTGGCAAAAGTCGACGTGTCTTTTTTTAACCTAAAGGCGGCCATGTGTTCCGAAATTCTAGTTTTTAATGTTTTTTCTGTTTTTCTTATACATAAATTTGTGCGTCAAAAGCATTGCAGCCATAAGCAATTTTAATTTCAAATCATTTTTCGTACGGTCAACAAGTATTCACGATTGTCGATGGATTCATCGGTATTTTTGTAGAAATTTACTGTCAATATAAAATTATATTTGATTACTTTGTTATGCCACTCAGTAGAATAACAAAGTAATCAAATTTGATTTTATATTTAGTGATTTAGATTTATCTTCGTTCAATAAAAAAATCATTTAATAGGGGTATCCGGAAAAAAAAGCAGAATTCTTTAATCATTATCATGGCAATTAATAAAAAATATTGAACACATTACACCCACAGTATAATATACACCACTCCCATTTACGTTTTAGCCTAATAAAATTGACGCAAAGTATGATATAACTCAATATGTCACAACACGGTTGTGTTTCCATTACATACACGTTTCCTGAAACCGGATATCAAGCTCCAGTCCTTAAGGATCGCTGCTAATGCACCACCAGCCTCCCAACTCCCATCTGGTAATCCAATACCTAGACGTGAAAGGAATTGATGTCTTTATTTTCAAGATGTGATGTTCACAGCGGCGACTCAACTTGAAAAAGGTCTATGAATAGAGGTGATGCTTATTCTGTTATACGATTTCTACAATATACTGTATGGAAAAACGAAGTTTCCATACTACATTGGGAATATAAATTAGCTTATTCTATACTATAGTGAAAATTTCTTCAACGCAGAAGCAATTTATTAAATACATTTTTCACGTGCAACAAATGAGAATTTGTTCAATAGGTAACTATACTGTCACATCTTTGTAGAAGTAAATTTAATTTGTAAACATAAAAAAGTATTTATTACACTTTTAGAGTGTTCACTATCAATACTTGATGGAAAGACATTATATTAAAAAAACACAATATTACTTTGAACTTTTTATTTACCAAGATCAGGACCGGTTTCGCTCATGGCGAGCATTGTCAACTGATAAGAAATAGAATTATACATTACTATTGATACAAAAACAAATTGAAATAAAAAGGTATAATACACCGTTGGCGTTTAAAAGAATTTACAAATTACAGTAGAAATTAGAAATAAATGACTCCAAACTAACACAAATTAAAATGTTTAACACCTCTAATATTTAATTACAAAGATCATCGAAGAGCAATAAAGTTAAAGTGGTGCCTAATGGTAATTTCAAACATAATTATAATTTCGGAAATTTTAGCTGAAGTGATCTTAAATGATACATTACTAAAATTAGACCCTCGGCTTGATCACAAAGTAAGTGTATGGACCTGGTGTTGTTTAGTATTATGACATTGAATTATATGCGTGTTATTGTATTCGACCCATAACATTCAAACGCAACCTTAATGGCGACGGTCAATGGTTTCTAAAAAAAAAATCAATGCAAAACAAAAATAAAATTTTGCGAATGTTAATTAGAAACATTACATATGTCGAGAAAAAAGTGCCGGAACGACGTTCCACCGCATAACATTAGGAATAAACCTTGCTTTAATATCTTTATAATTGTGTGTTTCACGAATATAGTTTCACTTGTTTCATCGTCGCTTTAACACACTTATCTTAATCTCAACAAGCTACAGATTTACTATAATGTCAAAGATCAAACGAAAGTATCAGTTATTAAATTGTATTTAGTGATATTTATTGATGCTTGCATGTCATGGAGTTACGAGTATATTAACATAGTCTGTCGTAGCGTATTGATTCACGGTATACTTACAAAATCTTCCTGCAACTTTGTAAATAATGAGAAATATTATAATTTATTAAACCATCCTGATTTATACTCTTTTTAAATGGTCGTAAACACAATACTTGTGTCGACCCTTTGTGACCGATACAGGCACTTCAACCAAAGTTGACGCATCGTCAATTAGGGAATAAATTATTTTTGATTTATTTTCTGGATTTAATTTGACAATTGGACAAATGTTTTATGCTGAATGTATACGATTTTAAATTATGTTTTTTTTTAAACCCCATGGCAAGATTTTCAGTAACATTTCGACTCCGACGTTTTCAATTAACAAGTACGACTAAATTACAGTCGAACTCGGTTATTACGGTCACGTAAATAGCGAGATCTCGGATATAATGAGACAACATTCGTTGACATTTTAATTTATGGCTTTCTCCATACATTTATTCACTTTTATAACGAGCTACTTCTCGGGCAGACCGAGCAAAAACATCGTCATAAATTTGAAACAATAAGAGTGATACCAATGAAACAAGCATCAATTTTTAATTTTATAAGAAAAGTGGATTGACAGAAAAATCTAATATGTGTGTAACGGGTGTGTTATGTAACCGCTCCAGATACTTCATGTCTTCACGTGATGGGTATGTTAGTAAGCATTTAAAAATACATATTCTCTGATATAACGAGTAATGATTATTACGAGAAAATTCAGTTGGTCCCATCTTCCCATCAACCAAGTTCGACTGTATATCACTCATTTTACCAACCATTGCGATAATAAAATAATATATACAATCATTTAAAATGAAAACACCATAGACCGAAATGTCTTCTACCGGGAAAAGTGTTCAGATATTGTGTTAATAAATATTTAAAATTGTTATAAACATATTATTTAAAAATATATGAAAATTGATCAGCATTCGTGATTTAAGCTATACTGGATAGCTTTCAGAGGTCGTTTGATCGTAAATTGGAACTGGAGGTCCGTTCCGGTCGGTCACATAAGTTAACCACTTTCAAAAGCGGATTAGTTCCATAGAAAATTGCGAAGAAATTAAATGTTATAAAATTTGTTTTGATTTACACTTAGATCTTTTCGATTTTAAATCATTCTTAATTTTTTAATATTTAGCATCTGCAAGGTGAGTAACGTCTGTTTTTATCACAATATATCCAGGGTTTGTAAAGGAATTTAAGTTTAAAGATAGTTCTGACAAAGGCATACGTCGAAATAGTCATAAACTATATAATATAAAAATAATAAAAAAATTAGAGGTAAAATACTTTGTTATTTTTTCATTTTATTACAATGGAGTTTTACCAAGTAAGTGCTTATTCAATCAATATAATTACAATGTTTATTTATCCTTAAAAGTAAATGAGTAATTTGAAAATTCATCAAAGAACAATTATTTAAGTGGAGACAAATGATGAATTCGAATATAATTATAATCTGGGAATATTAAAAAAATATATATAATATGTGATAAAATTAATAATTAAACGACTGTTAAACTACTTCCGGGTAACGTAGGAAAGTAGTAGACTTTTTCAAAACCAAAAGCCATGAGGATTCTGAAAAAAATAACCAGCCATAATATTAATATTACAAACAAAAGAATAAAAAATATACAAAGATTAAACGTAGGTTTATGCAACGGATAAAGTACTGGGAAGGAAGAAAAAATATTTTTCTCATTTAATAAACTTTTTTTATTTAAATGTATAATTTTAAAAACAGTATGGTTAGTTAGATGCAAATGGTTTCCAAATTAAGAAAATTCGTAATTTTTTTTGGAATCTAAATGCTCTTTAATTATTAAATGATCTTCCTGTTTGATCAATATATTTAACGTCACAGGAATCTTAGCTTAGTAAATAAATACCACTTTAGTTCAAAATTTATCCTTGGGATTTACTATTATTTGACTAGTTCAAAAAGGTCACATTGAAAAGTTTTTTTAACCATTTTTCTAGCAGTATTTTCTGAAACTCTTCATAAGTAACTTAATTTTACCAACTGTTTTTTTAACAACAGGTTTACCAGTTACCAAGCTAGAGCTAACATTTATCAAAGCATTTTTTTAGTTGTTTTTTTTTTAATAAAAGCCAAACAATTACACCCGTATCATAAACTTGTTAAATGCAATTTATCTAATAGTATCAAATTATAAATCTTGTGCATTATTGAACAAATGTTCTAATGGGTTATTCAAACAACTAACCTTTACCACCGCGCCAACGTCAAGTACCTAGCTATAATATTTTTTTAAATATATAACTATAAATATTATTTTATTCCGAATAACAAATTAGCTTCATCGATTTTTTCTCGCGCACGTTTGACATCTGAATGAGATATAACATTTCCGAACATCCGTAAAATTTGACCTCTGTCATGAAGCATGACGCGTTATGTGGTCATATTTTAAAAGCTTTCTTTGAAAAATGAACCACCGACTTAAAGTCATGCAGTCATAATATGAGTTTATCGTTTATTTTGAATAGCTTACTTGGTACAAGAGCGTGGTGAAATTTATGTATCTCTTTTGTTATAATTTTTATTCTCTTTTATTAGAGCAGGTATACTGATCGTATAAAATCCTACAGGTGGCTTGTAAGATTTCAATGAATTGCGATTTAAGAAGAAGTTTTGTGAATTTATTATCTATCAGTTTTTATTTGAGGTTAATATGCGAACATGTGTTCTATTATTTATTTTTTATGACAAATCCGATATACAATATAAAGATGACTAGTTCAGGGTTTTCCAAAAAAAAATTGCAATGAAACAACACTGCAAATCCGGAAATTTTAACGGAACCCTTATTTAATGGTAGCGTAGATGTTAATAGTAAAAAGAAATGTTATTAAAACTCTTGCTATTTATTAAGTAAATATGTTACATTAAATTACAAGAAAATAAAACTCTCAATTACTGCTATATAATTATATTATATAGACATAATATGTATATATAATATAACTGCCGCTTTTTTTTCAGAATTTATTTTACAACGTTTTTGAGTTACGAAAACTGTCGCCGTTGTTTCCAGAGCCTTAATAGTCGGGTTCTACGGAGCAGCGGTTAGAGTTGTGTACTACCGTGCCGGATCTCACTGGTTCGACTCCCAGTCTGAACAGCATTTTTCGATCGATTTCTGTTCGACGGCATGGGTGTTTGTGATATCTAAAAAAATCCTTTCCATCCTTCCGATATTTTGGTAACTGGGCGTAGCGAGAACGACTATTCCTGCCATAGCCTTATCCCTTAATCCCTACTATGTACTCTCTTTTTTATTGTAGAAAAAACGTCTGTTGAGTTACTTCCATTATGAGGCCATATGTTCCACATTGAGAGCGGACATAGATTAACAACAAAAAATCTGTTATTTCAACTGTGGTATCCGTTATCAGAAAATGACAGTATTACCCTGATATCATTTACAGTCCATATTTGGATGAGAAAAAACACAGTTTTTTTTTTGATAATAATCTCAATGAATAAAAAGGTTAACTCGACTTATTCAGTTGTGTATTTTATTGCCAGCAAGAAAGGGCATTCGGATTTCTTTTACGGGTTTTTCCGTTCAGTTAAATGATAAGGCTAAAAGGCGTGCGTCGGCGTTTGCTGGGTAATCGATATATTTTCTCCGAAGGTGCTCAATGAATCTCGACGTCTAAAAGACTATGAATATCTTTAGCTCGACTTTACGATGTCTTTATCTTTGATAGTAAAGGTTATTGCATAGATATTCAACCTTTTAATGGTACGTCTGAAGAGATGGCGCGTGCCTTCGGGAATAATAACTCTGATACACTGGTAACTATCACGATTTTATACGATACGAAATAACGATAACTAAAAAAGGAAACTCTGGATACAAAAATCGTACTTTTTTAAATCGTTTATTGAAGTATTAATAAAATTGATTTGAAAAAACTACGAAGTTTAATATAGAGTCTTTATAATTATTTGTGGATTGATAACATTATAATAATTCACTTCAAATGTGTTCATTCAGTGGTGGATTACCCTATAAGGAAATAAGAAGCGCGTTTAGGGCCTCCAAATTTTTCGTGCCTCAAAATGGCTTATATTATATAACTCATATACTTTTTGTTCAGATTCTAATCTTTTTCATGAAATTTTCGAACTTTTTTCATGTAATTTGAAAAAACAGGGCCTCCAAATTTTATTGCGCCTGGGACCTCCAATCTGCCACTTTTGGTGGAAAAGCATACTATTAAAAATACCATTTTTTGAGATGATTCTATATTATGTATTATTGATCAGAACCTGTTTCGTGCATTGATATCATCGTTGATGGGGCTGGGATGAGAAATTTCTAAATAGAGAAATAATTTAAAATTTAATGTTTGACATCAGCGGTCGGTTAATTGGCGGTCCGAGAACTACTAGTGTTCCTCGAAAGAATTTCGGCGGTCCTCAGAAAAATGTAAAAAATGAGAATGATTTTTAAATTATAGAAAACTATCAAAAACTTACACGAATGAAAGATGCAAGATGCATGAAATCATTTTTTGATCTCGTGGTTATTAAGAACATTTCTTTATGAAAAATATTATAGCTGCTTTACACTAAGAGACCTGATTTAAAAATAAATAAAAAAGTAATTATTGTAGTAAAATAATTATTTAATATAATTTTTAAAATCATTAAATATAATTTACGTCTAAAATGATTATTTTATAAAAAATAAAATGTTCACCTATATCACAAATAGATATCTACACTTTGAAGTGAAATGTTGCCCACATCTTTTCTATTAAAGTCAAATCTATTACATGCTTTTACATTGAGACAGATGATATCAAATTCTTTTAAATTTATATCTTTATTGATATTTTACTGCGGTAGGTATGGCAGATAACTCTTTTGTTTATTTCTTTTGAAAATATTTATGAAAACATAAAAATGCTTAAAATATCTGAAAATATTTACATATTTGAGTATAAATCTGTGAATGCATTGATATATATTAAGTTAATTTGAAAATTATTCAATAAAAATTGAGTAAACTGTTTAATAAAATTAGTGTTTTCATATTTGCAGTAAATTTCTTAAACAATTTAATAAAAACAAATTGATTTGTTTACCAAAGCTGCATTTTTTCTTATTGTAAATATCATGTTCTCAAAATTCAGTAAGCAAAATACATTCTGCATACATTTCCTGACGAAATAGCCTGAATTTACTATGCATGTGTGAACTGTAATTTAAGGAAATTCAACGATTTGACGAATAATAGTAAAATTATAACTCTTTAATAATTAAATAACAGACTACGTCAGATATTAAATATATTTTTTTATCTTTGTTCGCGCCTAATGTGAAGCATATGGTATAGTTCACTTTTAGGGTGTTCACTGTCAATACTTGGTGGAAAGGCATTATATTAATAAAAACACAATAATCCTTTGTACTTCATTCCACTTTATTTAATATGTCAGGACCGGTTTCGCTCATTACGAGCATCGTCAACTGATAAGAAATATAATTTTTTTATCCATTGCATTAGCCCTTGTTAACTATTCTTTTATATAATTTAAAATATATATAGGTATGTATATATATATATATATATATATATATATCTTTGTTAGAATTGATATGGTCTTTGAAAAATTTCTTTTTCAGAATCTTCCTGGCTGTCGATTTTGTTTAAGTATGTACACTTACCAACTACTTGGAAGAGGGGAAATTTTCTTAACTATCATTAAGCCTATTCACTATATTATTGTCATTATTTTTATTGTATCACTTTGTCAAAGAATTCCCAAATTTTAATTATGTTTGTAATTACTTTCAATTCCCATTCTAAATTTATTAATCTGAGATGACTTTTTAATTATATGTTAGATGTGTTAAACATTTTAATTTTGTGCTATTTTAGAATCACTTTTAATGTAATTGGTATTTTCTTTTCAATGCCAATTGTTGTTTATAACTGTTCAATTTTGTATAAATAGCACTGTTAAATTATATTTCTTATCAGTTGACGATGCTCGTAATGAGCGAAACCGGTCCTGACATATTAAATAAAGTGGAATGAAGTACAAAGGATTATTGTGTTTTTATTAATATATGGTATAGTAATGGAAATATCTCAACAGATTTCCCAAAGGATGTGATCAGCATCCTGAATCATATTCCCACATTTACAATTTTGACTATTTACTGATCGGTCAAGCTGGAAGAAGAGCTTGGCAGCAAAGTGACATTGGCCAGTTACATATTAGTCTTAAGGGGGCTTTGCCAGTTATGAATTGTCTGGTCCTAAAATTAGGAGTCAAAATTTGATTATATCAATTTTTTTTAACTTCATTATTTTCTAATCATTCTGCACACTGTACTGCTTGCAACTTAAGAACTTCTTCTCGGGGTATTTCTGGCAAATATCTGAACACGAATAACGTTGTTACGCTACGGAATACACCATGTAAGAATAGTTCAAATCCGTAGTGTGTGGTAATGGTTACAACTTACAACGTTGAGTGCTTTTGGGAATCTAAAAAAATAGTACGGATTCGATCAATAATTGTAAAAATCGATTTATACGATTACACTAAATCATTTTTTAAAGTATTGTTTTTTTACGTACCGTTGTTTTATCAACGATATTTCTTATATAGCTTCGATAATCATACTAGTAACATCAGCTGTCTGCTGGCTAGTAATAACTTATATTTTGCCGAAGTAGATTTTTTTCAATACAAACCCTTCTATCAAATATCGGCGTTTGTGACATCTTTGGCGTTTGGTGATATATTTTTTATTACTTTTACGAATTCGCGTTCCCTTTCTGATAAGTCTAGAAGTTTTATTGTGCCTCCGGTATGTGATACATCGTCTTTGAAACTTGTTTAGTCAGACCCTTTTTGCGTAGGGCATAAAAGTTTAGTAGGCAGACATTGCTGGCGCGGAATGTTTCGCGTGAAACCAAATCAATATGCTAAAGTTAGCTGAAAAAGAATTTTGAAAGCCTTCAAAGACTGGGGCGAATGCGACGATGATTTTCCGAAATATTCCAGTGCTGGAATCGAGCTATTCATACGAATGATTTCCTTTTTTTTTCGAATGAAAACGTGCGTCAATGTTTTGAATAGTATACTAAAGCCGATTTCTAAGTACAATGGGACCCCGATGTATCCCACTTTATGCATGGATCGTTTATTTTTCATAGTTCCGGCCAAACACCTTTAAGAACAATGTTAAATAATCCCCCATTAATCGTTCCGCGATTTACCGATTTCTTTGATCTAAATATTGTAACACAAATATAATCCTGTTTGACCGTATTTGTTGTATATTTCTCATTTCGTTCATAAATATGTAGTCTTGCCTCGCATCTCGTTCCGCATTTTTTTTGAATTCACAACTTAAATATATAAATGAAGAAAACAAGAACTCTAGCTGAGAAACTGACAACAATTCAAGATGATGAAAAAAATCCAGGAGAAAAACGAATAGTATTTTTTTTTAACTTTTCCGGTTCAAAGCTCAAGAAATGCAACCCCAATACCCACATTTTCTTAAATATCTATTTTAATATGGGTGATACAATGTTTATAATTAAGGTATTCTTATATCATAGTTTTTTGGACCTTTTGTAGTTTATATAAATACGATAATGCAATAACGAAATAAGCGCCCGCTTATCAGCGATCGTTCGTAAGATAACTGGGCTGAACGCCGCTAAACGCGTCAATTGCAAATTAATATTTGTACTGAAATGACGTTTTTTTACGCGTAACTCAAAATATGATTATTTATTAAAAAAAAACACGGATTTTTATTAAAAAAATGTATGAGGAATGATGCAGAGAGATTTTAAAGTCCTTAGACTATTTCATAAGAAATTCATAAGAATAAGGCCAATAATGAGGAAACCACTGGGGTCCCTAAACGACCCCCATCGGCAGAGAAGTATTTTTCTAGTCTCCAAGCCGCGAGAGTTAACTTAGAAAAGTACGCAAGTTTGAAAGGTCTTTAAATTTAAGGGCCAAACTGTAAATGAGCAACTTAGTATGTATCAACTAATTAAAAAATATATACAATATTCTTTAATAAAAAAAGTATAAATAAATACATAGATAATGTTTTTTAAATAAAACATTTATTTTGGTATTTTTGAAGATTTCCCTCATTTTTCGTTGTTTATTACGGTCCCTTGAAAAACGTAGAATCGGGGTTTCATTGTATTGTGGTATGTGAAACAGATGTTTATAAACCAGACCGTACGAGCGACTTTGTGATCAAGACGTTATCGGTTATAATAAGACAGATTGTTAACTTTTTGAACATTTTAACATACAAATATCAACGAAAAATACCATTGTATGGTATATTGCAGTATTTACTAGTTCGCAGATTATGTTGATTTGTTGGGTCTTATGGCGCAGCGATTTGCATTATGGGCTTCCGTGCTAGCACCTCACGGGTTCGAGTCCCAAAACGAACAGTATTTTTTCGATTTCTGTTCGAAGGCATGGGTGTTTGTGATGTCCCTTCCATAATTTCCGACCCTTTAACAACTGGGCGTAGCGAGAGCGATTAGTTAACCATTAGTCTTGTCCTAGCCTTATCCTTCTATCCATACTTTAAAAAAAAGAGTGGTTGAGCGATTGAGTAACAAAAAGTTCCCGTAGAAATACCTCTATCGAGATAAATCCATTAGGAGGCCATATGCTCCACATTGGGAACGGACATGGATTTAAAAAAAATGTATTTTCAAATTGAAATCAATGTGAGTAGGTCATGATTTTTTCATTAATTTCGCTCCCAATCTGAAGTATATGGGCTCATAATCGAGTTTATCTCAACCGAAAAGCTTCTACGAGAACTGCTTGTTACTCAGTTGCTTAACCTTTCTAGAGTAGGGATAGAACAATTGAGAATTATTCTGAACCCAAAGACCATATTGCTCCTGTTGGCGCCTCCCTTGGATATGGTCCACGCCTCCCAGTTTGTAAATCGCCACTGTAAGCCTACATATATGGTATAGGAATTTTTCCCTAAAAAAATATGCGCAATTTTCTTTGTTTGGTTATTCTTGTTAGTTCGTGCGAAAATACAATAAAAAAGCCCGTCGTAAATGCATACCTCGATACGTCCCTGATTAATGTGAAGAAGTTCATAAATAGTTTGTCGTACGTCTCTCAAAAGATCGAATGCGGAATAAATTAAATTCAAAGACGCTCCATGAAGAGGAAAGAAATAATTATATAAAAAAATGTTTACGGCGACTGCTTACGCGAACCGGTATAGTGCCATCTTCGCCGTTGCAAGAAATTATTATTTCGTATAGGAGTATGTACTAACAACTCCGATTCCTTTATTTGGAAGTTTATTTACTTTTAACGCATATTTAGTTCGTATCTTGATCGATGCATATATGTATATGTAACAATGTAGCGTTTAAGTGGATACATGATTTATTTATTGATTTGGCATTTACTTGGTAGAACTCCATTTTAATAGGGTAAAATATCAAGGTATTTCAGTTCTACAGTTTTTTTAATCGTATCTCTTCTTAGACAGTATATATAGCTGAGTAAATGTACGTTTAAAGCATAGTTCTGACGATGGCGTAAGCCGAAATAGCTATCAACCTTTAACTTTTTTAAAAACTGTAGAACTGAAATACCTTGATATTTTTCCCTATTGGATACATGATCATCGATAATCATATTGATTTCACGAAGTTGTTCATTGAATCGGTCGGACATCGTATACTAGTGGAGACTTTACCCAAAGTCCCAACCAGGTCACAATATAAAATTAAGAATTTTTAAATTTTATATTTGATATCTTGAAAAACGTCATTCCATCGATAATTGACAACAGTATAGCTAACATTTTTTTAAAAATCAATCTCCGCTCTCAATTTACATAGAGCATTTGTATTACTAATGAAATCATCTAAAAAAAAACTCTAAGGAAACTGCTTGTTATTCAACCATTCTTTTTTCCGAAGTGAGTTGGGATAGTAATAATGGTTAGCTAATCCCTCTAGTTACATCGTGATAACTTTGGATTGGGTTAAAGGGAATTTTTAGATATCATAAACATATATGTTTTCGAACAGAAATATATTGAAATAATGCTGTTCGTACTCAGATTCAAACCCGTAAGATCTGTCAAGGATATCAACGGCGTTGACCACTGCGCCAAGGACCCGACTTAAAATTAGTATTCACGTACTACGTTTAAATATTTTGAAGCTGAAAAATCATGCGAGATTAGCTCAAAGAAAAAATGATATGACAGGCACTGACTTTGATTTTGATTGAACTGGCCGAGACTTAAACCCAGACCAACATGTTCACTAAGACTTACAAATAGACCACTAAGTCCAAATTTACACCGGTTTGTTCAAACATGTTGTTTTAGCGCTTGTGTATCAAATTATTGTTAGAATACCAATACGTCTGATAATATGGTGGGAGCAACTTTGCATTACCTTCTCGTATTTCTAAGAAGTCGCCATATTTAAAAATCAAACCAATTCCTGGCCGTATAACATCCTTGGGTGCGCTTTTTTTGTCACAGCTGCATCGGCACCCCATTGGAAAAGTATTGTCATTCATGTCACGCGCTATGCGAGTCGCTACGAACGGGTGTCGAACCCAGACCCGACACTTTTTACTAGGCGTCTGTTGTCTACAATGCCAGTCCACTATGCGGGCTCATTCGTTCAGATTCAGCGATAAACGCATCGTTTGTTTCGTCAAATATTTAAAATATTTTTTAATTGGCCTGCTTATAATTAATATTAATAATACAGACAAACAATAATAAGATCATGGTGCCCAGAGGGATGCCATAAATTAAGTGCTATTCCAATGCGAATGTTTACTTTTTATAAAGTATTTAAAGTTTTGCTTTGTGTTGGTCAATTGTTAGAAATAACAGTCAGCATTAGAACTCTAAAATCAATGCATTCAATATGTTAAATTAAATAACAATATGTTGAAAATACTCACGCTTTGCGAAACCGGTCTTGGTAATTTTGCAGATTTAATACATACAAATTGTTGCATGGACAGAGTGTCTCACGAGAAACGCGCACAAATCAAATGCACAAAACATACATTTACAATTAGTGAAAATAGCCTTTAAATATAAACCAAGCTTTTCCCTAAGCTAAGCCCGGGTCGTAACAAAACGTCTGGAGACTTATTATGTGATATTAAATTTCCACCTAGCACTTTCAGTCGATATCGTAAACAATTATCGCAACAACTCGCGATTAGCGAAATCCGTTTATAATCTTTATAAAATGTAATCTTGTCTACTAAAAAATGTGCTTTATTTTTTATAATTAAAACTAATGATTGTTTTTTTCTTTGGTTTCAGGTAATATATGAAAAAGTCTTGAGTAAGATTGAATGGAGTTCTCCCAAAGATCAACTCTTCAAGACGTATGTATATATATTAAATTTGATATTGCCCGATTAATAGTTTATATGGAGTCACACTATGTCTGTTATCCGGTTAGCCTCTCAAACTCTTAAGTTTAAACATAATCTTGCTAAAAACTACGATGCATCAAGATCAAATTATATCAAAAAGCTGTCAAATTAAATTACACAATAATAATTTTCAAATCACTTTTAAGGTGTTCTCTGTCAATACTTGGTGGAATGGCATTATAATAAAAATAATAAAATATTTTTAGTACTTTTTCCACATGAAATTTATTGGATCAGGACCGGTTTCGCTCATCGCGAGCATTATCAACTGATAAGAAAAATATATAAACAGTGCTATTTAGAGTTTCACTTTGTTAAAAAAATCCCAAATTTTAATTGGGTTTATAATTGACATCATTTGCCACTTATATTTATTAGTCTGATGATTTTTTAATTGTATGTTATAGGTGTTAAGCATTTTAATTTTGTGTAATTATAATGTAATTTGTAAATCCTTTTCATTTGCTTACACCTTTTATTTCAATTTAAATTTGTATAAATAGCACTGTTTATATATATTTTTTCAGTTGATAATCCTCGCGATGAGCGAAACCAGTCCTGATCCAATAAATTTTACCTGCAAAAAGTACTAAAAATGTTTTTTTATTTTTATTATAATTTTCAAAGTTGAAATGCGCCAACAAGAAAATATGCATAAATAGATCTTGCAAAATTTGGTTGGTAAACATAAGTTTTATAATAAATATACATACCAAGTTTTCCTTGAAATTTCAATTAATTTGGATAAACAAAAAAACTAGATGGATGCCGTAATGATATTAAAGTATAACATGAAGCTTACACAAGTTTATTGAAGTGGCACAGAATACAAGCTTGCCTCGCCAACAGCAATTGAAAGTCCGATGTTACTGCAACCTCTAAGGACTAGAACTATTTTTTACTCGTAACTCTAAGGTTTTGCTCTACAAGGTCATGAAGCGAGCGAAACTCGTTTTAATCCCAAGAAAGGACATCCGGACACAGCACGCGTTTGTGGTATTTTTATCATTTTTTTTTTATTATTGTCGTACACATCAACTCTTTCAAGTGTTTTTTTTAATAATGCGATAAATTTGTGCGGTTTGAAGATAAAAATATAATAAATAAAATACCTCCGTCATAGATTATATATTAAAATTTATGTAATTTATTTGATGTCTATCCTAAATATTAGTTTGAGGCTTTTTGTCGGTTTAAAACCAACGCATACTTTATTTCCAATGGTTACAACAAAAATGTATATACACAACACATTGACCGTTAAATTCAGTTTAATAAGAGTCGTCACTCAAAATTACACATCTGTATTAATACCCACTTTTATTTAATAAAATCAGGACCGTTTTCGCTTATCATGAGCATTATCAACTGATGAGAAAATACAATAATACAGTATTATTGATACAGATTAAAATGTAATTAATAAGTATAACGTTTAATAAGCAATTTGTATTTGTTTGTTGCCGCCTGTGTGGTCGAGTGGTCAACGTCATTGGCTACCGCTACGGAGGGCACGGGTTCGAATCCCAGTACGGGCAGTTTTATAAACTGATTTTTCAATCGATTTATGAATTTCTGTTCAAAGGCATGGATGTATGTGATGTCTTGAATTCCCCCCTCCCATCCATCCTATCCTATGAACGGGGCGTATCGAGAGCGATTAGCTAACCACTAGTCCTGTCCTAGCCCTTTCTTTCTATTCCTACTCTCTTTGGAAAAAGAGAGGTTGAGCAACTGAGTAACAATCAGTTCTCGTAGAAACACTTCTGTTGAGATAAACTCCATTAGGAGTCCATATGCTCCATATTGGGAGCGGACGTGGTAAAAAAAATAAAATTGAAAGGAATTTACAAATAAAATAACAAAATACATATGAATAAGTGACACTAAATTGACTTTTCGCCTTTTGGCATCTTCGGGTTTTATTTAGTTGAGACCCGGGTCGTTATCGACAAAACTTATGGAAGAGTACAGAATCAAAATAATTCAAATTTGATATTGAAGTTCCATCAAGCACCTTCAGTCGAAGTTCTAAATTATAAAATTAAAATTTTTAATACATTGAAAATGTTATTAAAAAACTCGTCAAAGAGCAATTTCATTAAAGTGACTAATGATAAATTCAAACATATAAACTGGGAATTAGCACAATTGTATTATTTTAATTTTTGAATAATATAGTGCTTTTCCACCAAGAATTGACAGCGAACACACTAAGAGTGATAAATTAAATATCATTTCCTGACGTCGGTTAATGCCGAAATAGTTTCTGTTTGTATCGATGATATTTTCGTGAAATAATTTACATCGGAGCTTTTGCAAGTTCACTGCAATAGCTTAAATAATATACCCACATTTCTCATCGACCAAGGAAGTATAAACAATTGAAATATTGATAACCTTTCTATTTCAAGTTAAATAACCCGTCAGGCTGGAATATTTATTGCATTTCAATTACTGATTAATTGCAAGTGTTAACCATTCTGCTGTCCTTAGCATAATGCCATTGTTATGCACTACTCGTTCAGTGGCAACTGTATATGGAACACTTGCCACTGCTAAGGCGACTGGTTCAAATCCCGTTTTAGAAATCCTGATCGCTGCCGGTTACAGCCAACGCTCTCCCGGCTTGTACATAAGTGTAGCAGTGCGTTGCAGCTCGTACGTCTCTCGCGTACACGTTTCTCCTTTTTTGCGATCTGGATTGGTTGTAAAGGGCACTTAGGATGTCGGAGTGTTTTAATTAATCAATCTGATGTACTGCAATCCATAGCTTATATCCTAAAAAAAATTCAATCATGTACTCCAAAGATTCGTCAAGGAAAAAAATATTTTTCTTCATTGCTTATTATGTACATATTTTGACACTTTAAAAAACCTCATATTTTCGACGTCTGGATGTATACTTTTTAATACGAATGATCCGATTTGAGTTCAACTAAGATCAGCGGTGGGCTGTCAATACGGTAACAAGGGGCTCGCTAAATATTATAGCTATTCGTGATATTCTGGGGGAGGTGTGAATTTATTTATCACTCATTTGCAATTATACACAATAATTATTAAAGCTATCGAATTTTACTTTATACACTTATATTTTGTAACAGTACGCGGTATGTCGTAATTTAATCAATATCAATAGCTGAAAAATGTACCTCAGAAATCCCAAATGTACATCACAACTGTTTTAATATTGCATATTTATAGATTATATAACGCAAAGATCTGAGAAAAATGTTTTTTCTAAATTTAACAAGGGGCTCGCCGGCCTGAGTAATATTTAACAAGGGGCTCGCACGAGCCCCCTCCGGCCCACCCCTGACTAAGATCACGTTCATCCGTGCACTTGAACGTCCGAAGATGCCAAAAAGTGAAACCCGGGTCGTTAGTAACAAAACTTAATTGCATGTACACAATTTGAACGATTCAAATTTCACCAAACCCCGTCAGTCGAAAGATTGAATTGTCTGAGATGATAAAATTGAGCGCTATAACGCCAGATTTTTTGTCTATTTAAAATCCTCAAGTTTTTGTAAATTGATTTTACAATATATTTTTTGAATTTATGATCGAAAGCATCAGATGTCTTCAATTCTATCCCACCCTTTCTGTCCTAAAACGGGCGTTATGAGTGCGATAAGCTAAGCTAATCTAATCATGACCTAGTCATATTCATCTCTACAAACTTATTTTGAAATAAAGGAGTTTGAGGAACCAGTATAAATAACAACATTACTTCAATCGATTTATCGATTTCTGTTCGTAGGCATTATAGGCCTGCACGGACCCGGGCCGGGTTCGGGCGGGCAAGCGCAATTGAGACTCGGGCTCGGGCCGGGCCTGGGTAAGGAATTAACTCTTTAGAAAAAATATTTCAGACTATGTTCGAGTCAAAAGTTAGCCATGATGATACCAGTTCTATAGAGAATCATAAATTGTTGTAAAATTGTAAAAAACGGTTTTTTTCGGACTGTGGAGTATAAATCCGGGCTTCGGGTCGGGTTCGGGTAACAAGTGTGGTATTAGATTCGGGCTCAGACCTCGGGTAATTTTGTAAAATTTCGGCCCGTGCAGACCTCTAGTAGGCATGGATTTTTTTTGATGTCTCAACGTTCCCTTTCATCCTTTCAATCCTAAAATAACAATAGTATTCTTTAGGAATTATTGTCCACCTCGGCAGCTAGTTTTTATTTTTTTCTTCTGAGAGATTTTCAATATTCACTGACACCTAGAAAGATAGTCCCCCGCTGTCGCCATTTTGTTTTTCTTTTTTTTCCGAAAGATATATATTTCATTTTTATAAACGAAGGTCTTGATTTCACTAGTTATATGTTATACATTGATGCGATATGCTGTAAACAATATTACGATACGATATATTCTTTTGAGTTGAGTTGGGAACCCTGAGGTGCGACAATTGCCTCGTATTATGAACTGGCGATTCGCAAACACAATTTGAACGAAACCTTTCATTGTTCGGCTATTGGGATATGTAATAACCCTATCAAGTCGTGGTCTTTTGGTTCTCATTCTCTGATCAATGCTACACATTCATGGTGAAGAATTCCGTTCCACAAAAGAGCCCTAACGATTGGAACTGAACTCTATTTTCGAGAAATCGGTTCGGCTTTGGAGGAATGCTTTCAATTTATCCCTGCTTCTTTCGAACGAAGATAGGGTTGCCACAAATCTTATTTAGACCTCAAATTAGTGTTGTATATATTATAACAATACATGTTATTATTATAATTTAATCGTTTAAATTTTGTATACCCATATGCTTTTTACTAACGTCCCAGTTTTCCTCTTTTGGCAATGATAGCAATATAGACTAATTTTACTAATGGTTTGAAGTGACTTACGATCAATTAGTTAGGGAAATAATCACATAAGCATATACTATATCTGTATTATCGTTAAAATGTTATAACATGGGAATTCAACTGATTTAAATTGTGGTTATTTTTAAGAATTATATTATTTTAATCGCTGGAAAGTTTATAATAATGTTACAAAAGATTCATTGTATTAATATAAAATTTAAATTAACTTTGATTGTTCCACGTATTGTGTAACTAACTGTGACACGTGTTTCGCTTCTTTCAGAGGCATCTTCAGACTCCATATCGCAAATTTTTCTTAAGTAATGAAGCAAGATTGATTCTAAAATTTTTGAATTATGAAATTACAAAATGGAGTTTGGGTTTTTTTCCTTTTAAGGAAAGCAAAGAGGGGGATGACTGAATCGAAATTTAGCAAACAAATTATGATACTTATGAGCTGCAATCAATTAGTTTGGGTTTTTTTCCTTTTTTAAGAGGGGGTTATAGTATCGATATAAAGCATACATATATAATCATACTACTAATGACGTTAAACATTACAAACTATTAAACTAATGAGCTGCACTCAATCAGATTGGTTTGTGTTTACTTTATTAATTGGAAACAATGTAAGTAATGGCGAGCAACTATTCCTATTAAGAATATTATTAAATAATATATATATTTTTTGTATTAACACATTGTATTAACATTGTATTAACACACATGTATATAATAAATCAAGAGTGAATAAGGAAGATTCACCTGCTCATTTTAAATTGGTAAACTACTTAGCTGTGCCCTATTAATTTCTAAAATTTCTTGGTAAAAAAAATATGTTCACCCGCGATTCGATGTAACAGTTTAACTCCTTCATCCGCGATGACCGAGTTTAACGTTCAACATCTTAATAGTGATTTAAATTAATGCATCCCATAGTATCAGCCCTAATCGAAATCGACAAGTCCATATAAATTCGCTTGACTATTCCGTACACCGTCCACTACACACATGGGTATGTACACATATATGTACAGATGTCCATACAATCCTTTCCCGCCTTTGCACCTACAAGATTGGCGATGGAAATAAGCAAAAAAAAACCCTAGTTTGAATTGACTCCGCGTTATATTGTCCCATTGTGCGACGCAAAATAGTTTATACGTATTATGGAAAACGACTATTTTCTATAATAATACCGCGCTACGAATTTCGCATTACGCGGTTAAGGCGACTCAGTAGGAATGCAAAACTTAAATTTGACCTACAGCATAAATATTGCACTGACTTAAATAGGTAACCACCACTATACGTATTTTTACAGTATCAAAACAAGCAAAACATTTTTACATTTCATTACAAAAATAACAATACCACCCAACACACGAATGGGTATTTAGACAGTAATGAGGTATTGCTACATGGTAGCAACAGTAAGCTATCGTATTTCATAAATTAACGGTTTGTGACGATAAGCAAAACAAAGCATACAATACAAAATTCTCAAACTTTCTCTAATATATTGAAAGAATTATTTTTAATTTTGTATAACCTATTTTTATGATATTGATTTGATATGATTTTTTATGATATTGATATTGATGAATACAGTTTTGAAAAATAATTTTGTTGCATAAAAAAGATTAAAACATAAAAAAAATATTGACATAATAAGATTAAAATAGAAAAGTATTGAGTAAAAGAATTATAAGTTGCAATTGATAGTTATTTTTGGTTCGCGTTTTAGTTTTGACAATTATTTAATCCAAAAATTATCTTAACTGACAATAATTAAAAAACTTCGATATTTTAAAATTATTGTAAGTTAAGTAATCGTTCTATCAAATCGATTGAACATTTCGCACAGTGACTTCTTTACGTTTTTTTATTAATAGCATCTAAAATGTATTGCGGATTCCATATTTCTATTGACCTTTTGAATCTAAGATCAAAAATCTCAGGATGATACATTGGTTCCAGAAAGTGGTGCGTAAAAAAGACTAATTTTCATATAATTTGAAAAATCGATTCCAAATCCGTATAACAAAGTACTAAAAATGTATGAAAAAACGTAACGGTGCCATCCAAAAAAAATCGCATTAAGAAAGGATTGGGTGTACATTTTACTAAATGTAAATATTTTTACTTCAAGATTCTATATAGTCTAACTCGATAAGGAAGAAACTAAATGAATATTAGACCAGATCAAAAGTAGTTATTCAAATAATTTATAGCGAATGCATAGATATATTCGTATTTTTTAATAAATGTTTGAGAACGTTCTTTATTGCCCGCTTGCGTGTTCGACGATATACAGGGCTGTGACATATTAAAATCTTACCTTTTCAAATATTTTTTTGTTTTTAATAATATTTTTTTTTTTACTTTTAGACGACGAACTTTGTTTTTTTTAGCGAAAATCTTCCCCATCTGTAAGCAGCACATTACTTTTGAAATATAAAAATCCTTTTATTCAATCATTCTGTTTTGTTCAATTATAAGTTTAAAAAAACACGTTTGACGGTAGAAAAATGTATTCAATTAAAAAAACTTAACGTTGCAAAAAACATGGTTTACCATCTGTATATTATGTAAAAAATATTTACTATTAACATCTTAGCTTCTCCAATAATTTTGAAGTTTGTTTTTCCATTTAGATGACTTTTATTCAACTACTGTTACTATTATATTGAATAGAATCTCTTTTTAAAACCATTGCCGAATAATTATTTCAAAATGCTTATCCATAAACTAAAGTAATACTGGTCTTTACAAGTATTTCGACTGAACAAGACATTATTGTATTATAAATAATATTATTTATCAGCGCTTTGCGCAACCCTAACCCCAACCGATATTTAACCGTTTTTATGGTAGTGTAAAAAATACATTGCTTTGATTCATATCTCTAATGTTCGTTGACCAGTGATTTAAAAATATCTAAAGAAATTTTCGACACGTCCACTCTAGACCAAGCCTCATCTCAAACTGAGCTCAAACTGAAGAATGGTAGGTAAGAAAAAGACATCCCCGAAAAATGGTTACCATTTATTGGTATTATTATTATTATTTTTTTTTTTGCTTTTAAATGTAAACAATAAAATGTTTTATCATTACAATTTTTTGTAGAAGTATTTATGATCCAATTATGCTTTAAAAATCAGTCAGAAAAAGTGGGAGAAATGGTACATTTCAAATGGATGTACAATCATTACAAAACATAAATTGGAAATTCTGCTCAATTCACTTTCTTAAACAAACCTTTATCTGCATTTCTTTCTAAGACATTAAACTTCGGTATCTTATAATAATCTCTAAAAATGATCTAAACGTAAAGCAGTTTTTCAAATTCCGTTTTTTGTGTTTGCCGTGTTTCCTTTAAAATATGACTATTCTCATGAAAAAAAAATGCAATAGTGTAAAAAAGCGTTTGGAAAATGTAATTATTGAAAAAAAAATTTTTTGAGTGAACGGTTCACGAGATTTAGTCGACGGCAAACGATCGATTTACTCTGTTTTCAGGCGAAAAGGTACTGTATCCTCTTAATGTTTTCTATTGAATTGAATAAAATTTATATTTAATTTAGACTTATGTCTTGTTGTGCGGTTAGCATTGGAGGCGGTTGAATAGGGGACATTGTTATGAAACTGATCTATTGAAGATATCGGATTCATATACCTTTTATTGAAACCATCGATCGAGCTTTGTACAAAGTGTGCTTGCGAGCTTAATATTACTTTTGAGCTTTGCAACTTATGTATATCAAAAGAGGGTAATCGATGAAATAATAATTTGTTACATATGCGAGTATTATTTGCAAACACGGCTCGTTCAAAAATATTTAAAACAGGAAACTTAAATTTCATTTTGAAAAAAAATATACATTTTAAAAGTATATTTAGTTGAACATTACTTTACAATGATATTTTGTATGTTATCAAGCCATGTACGAGACTGATTTCTAAAAATACTTATTTTTTATTTACTAAATAACATTCATGGTTCATATGCCAACAACTATGGAACGAGTCGGGTTTTCAAATAATAGCCTCATATATAACTGTCACGATTCTTTCTTTTTAATAAAAACAAGGGATGATTACGGGAGATGGCATTCCGTGTAAAGAGGTCGCGATCCGATTATTGATAGTTAGAGGAACCTTTAACTAAAAACGGAATGTCTGGAACTCACAGTTGTATTCGGTCAAAACCAAGTGCCTCCTGTTCAACGCATGCATCATGATAGTGCCCCTTAACGGTTGCGAGTCGTGGCACATTACGAAAGCGCAGAGTAACCGTATACTGTGCTTTGAAAACAGATGCCTACGGCAAATACTACTACGGTGATCTGACGTAATCAGGAACACGGATATAAGAGAGTAGACTAACTAGACTCTTATTATGTCCAAATAAAAAAAGCGACGATGGACCTGGCTTGAACATGTGCTGCTGATGCCCTAAGAGTATCTGAACCCTGCCTGTCTCTTCTACCAACCAAATGGAATGCCACCGATGACCACCTGCAGGATGCACTCAGCGGAGCTACGGGACGCTGGGATGACCCGGGATGAAGCAAAGAGACTGGCGGGGGGATAGAGAATCTTGGAGGAACCATGTGGTGACTATATGCTCTATATAGAGATCGAATATGACAACATCTTTCATTTTTTTCATAATTTTAAATTTTGATTGAAAAATATGTTTTCAGAAAAACGTATACATTTTTTTGTATAAAAAATGACTAGCAGAGAATCCAATTAGAATAGAAACGTGAATTTTTTGTCGTTACGTATTGAGACGACTCGAATGAACAAATTAGTAAAAAAATCCGGCTAGAGAAATCGCCTAAACCAATGCTTCCCAACCTTTTTCATGCCACGGACCCCTAAATCTGAAAACAATAATCTGCGGACCTCCGATTTTTTTTTCATATGTTATCACGAAGAATGTTGAAAGAATGAACATTTGCGCGGACCCCAGGTTGGGAAGCACTGGCCTAAGCTACGAAGTAAATCAATTTGTTAAGCAAAAGTGGTCCTGGTCATCTTATAAAATTGGTGAATAATTAATACACAAAGTTTTGTTTTTTTATGAACATTTCTTCATTGGTATATTATATGCAATAAGTGGTCACATTTACTAGTACTTAAGTCAGCAGCTACGTAAGCTGTAACCTATCTCTACAAGTAGCGCATTGAAAAGGAGAGCGCGTGGGCGATCGCGGACATCGCGCAGGGCGCACAGAACGTAAGGGCGGCCCATTGTATTATTCCACAACCGCTCCAAGTACACGTTGGCCGTTACAAATAGAGACAATATCTATTATAATACCAAAAACGATTGACCGTTTGACGATTTTGCAAATTAGCATTTTTAAACGATATTATTATATTAAATAAGCATAAGTTGAATTACTTAACGTCAAGCAATTTCATTTTTGTATGTACTACTAGCCGGTTCCCGGCAAGCGTTGCAATGCCACTCAAAGAAAGAAAGTGTTTGTATTTTAAATGTGTTTATTGAAGTGCATGTTTTATGTTTCTGTCCGTTTGACGTTGCCGGTTGTCTATGGTACCCCCACCACCTACTATAAATTAATTGTACTATAATCTTCGCGCAAGTGCAAGCATATGTTGTCAAAATGAAGTAGTAAGAATAAAAGTATAGGACTAGAACAGGACGAGTGTTTAGCTAATCGCTCTACGATTGGTGGGAGGGAGGAAGACATCACATACATCCATGCCTTCGAACAGAAATTCATAAATCGATTGAAAAGTCAATTTATAAAACTGTCCGTATTGGGACTCGAACCCGTGATTTCCGTAACCAATTCCAACGACGTTGACCATTTGACCACACAGGCGGCTATGGAAGGCCAATACTATTCGTATAATGCCATTAAGTTACAACAAAATTAGTACCGGTTGCATTATAAATAATTTCTTGAACGCTTCTTCAATAAACGTTACAGGTGCACGTGTATAAGTGTATGTATTATTTTCAGAAACGAGACAATTCCGAATTCCTTTAAAATATTTCCCTGGTATTGTTTGATAAACGTAGACTATAAATTGTCGCCCCGCGTGACAGTCGGCCGGGAGACCCATTATTGACAATTAAAACGTGTTGGGCCATCCATTACGGCGAGCTGTTTTGAGTTTGAGACAAAAATCGGAGGCCATTATGCGCGTGTCTCATTCCTGTGGCTGCACTGCCGCCCGCCTGTGGAAACAGTCTTACTCCAAACTAAATAATAATATGCACCGGCCTTATCGTCCCACGTGCCGCCTTTGTTAATGTAAAAGCCCTCAAACTTCATCGCCAGTGCAGAGCTATTTATTATTTGTACTTGACCAGATATTTAGAGACCGATGATTTGAGATGGATTTAAATGAGTGTCAAAATTCGCGCATTCCTATTCGATAGTCCATTTTCATAAGGTAATCAGACGTCCTCCTTTGAGAAGGATTGTCCTCCTTTTGGAAACTTGGTCTTCCTCATAAATTGTGTCCTATTTTGTCCTCCTCTAGGAAAAAAATTCTTCCTTGTCTTCCTACGCAGGCTTGAGGAAACGATACAGGGAAGAGCATATTGGCGGACGTAGCGAAAATCCGAAAATTTCTGGAATTTAGGATTTTCCGAAAATTTCTGGAATTTAGGATTTGAAATCCGCGGAAAAAAACACTGTCCTCCTTTGACATTTTCAAAACCTGGTCACATCAATTTTCACCATGTAACAAATTGAGCATTGTATAATTTCAACGTCTTGTGCTTTCTATGCGTGAGGCGAGAGAGGGGGTATACAGTTTCATAAATCACAATAAATGGTTCAGCAGTGTATATAGGCCAGATATCTATATCGTTCTATGTAAATTATACGCGTTTGACTGAGAGTTTTTTTTACGACAATGCTTAAAAAATGGATTCACGTTTTTCCCACTGCCTATTTATGAAACGAGGGCAACTTTGCCACTTTGTCTTGACTTACTGTAGTACAACATTATTTACTATATTCCTTGATATTAAATGGATAAAGAACCAACAATCATCATACATCTTCTGAACGGAAGAAAAACTGAACTGCCCAAGAATATAATACCGCCAATTCAACCGTTCGATAATGGCAACATTGTAATTTATTATTTATACGAACAAAATGCTAGTTGACCTCAGTTTATATCCCTTGTCAGTGGTCAACGTACTTGCATGTATATATGTACTTGCAAGATATTTTTTTTTTATCAAATGTTCCTCTAACATTCCTTGTATATGTACAATGCTTCATAAAGCTTTTTCTCCTGTATATTTCATATTTAAAGGGTGTGAAACTTTTACATTATAAATAGTGCTATTGTTTTTATTGTTTGAATAGTTTGAGCAGCGTTGAAGTAAGCATGCATTGTACCAAAGTTATAAGTGTATCTTTTTCGATATTGTTACTTGCCTTTCCAAAATGGCCAAAGTTGCCTATTGCCATAGCCATTAACGGGATATAGGCGCTTTTACAAAAATTGAACATGGCTCAATGACCATAATATGCTAAATTAAATATCTCATTATGCTATTCAATACAAAACTGTTTGTTCTAAGTTCATTGTGTTTATTTTATTACAATACAATGCGATAAATTTAGATTAATCTTAAACTATTCATGGGTATCTGTCTACTAACAAATCCAGATCACCATCACCACAACTTTCTCCAAGAATCTCTCACCAATTTGGATAACACTGGATTTCACAGGATAACATGATATGTTGATTTTTGTAATTTATATTTGAGATCTTCGGTGTTTGTTAATTCTTTTTTGATGAGTTTAAATCAAGTGAATTATTAAAAATCCACCTCATCGTGTTCAGAAGGTTCTGGATTTTAAGTCAATGTTAATGTTAAGTGATAAGATGCTAAGTTTTTCAAAATTCAATATTGCAGATCTCATCGTATCTACGAGTGCTTGTGCTGAGTTTGTCTTGCATGTTTTTGTAAAATTATTTATATCAAGTTTTTAATCTTTAAAAACTATCAAATATCGTAAAATCAAATAATTCATAAAAATTATACCTAACATGCTACAATTAAATCGATGGCAATGCCGAAACAAAGTCATAATATCTAGAATAAAAACAATTGAAAAATGCTTTTCTCTTTTGGTTGATATATATTTTATATCTGTTTGATATATATTGAAATCTGTGTGAATGTACATAATCTGAACGATTCAAATTTGATAAATATTTTTCCTCATCTCATCTTCTTCTTCTTCTTATTCTTCACGTTTTCTGGCGCTACAGTCTGGCCTGATCATTTCCCGCCTTAATTAGTCTCTTCTACTCCACTCGATTTTCCACCTTCTAACGCCAATCGCAGACCTTCAGAGTTCTGCAGTAAATCCTGTGGCCACTCGTCCATGCAATAAAGTCACAATCTTTCAACGTTTCGTCTTTTCCTGAAGAAGAAATCTTATAGCAGAAGAAAAATAAACAATTATGATATTTATAATACTAATAGTCTCGAAGCTTAAATGCCTTTTACATCTGCAGTTTACAAGACATTGTAAAAGGTGCTTTGTACTTAATTCTGTGTATCTATGTCCCTAGTATAAGATGAATTTTATTCCTTTTTCTTATCATCAGTGAGATTTACGGACCCCCAAATTAAGGATATCACAACTTTAGTTAGCGTTGTCATAAAACCAGAGTAAATAAAAAAGAGCCGAGTAAACAAAATGAAAGTGATTGTGGATTTGGTGGACAAAAAAACCTTTTGTCCGCGCTAGGGTAGACTCGGGTGGCAGCCTGTTTTGTGTTTAGTTTACAGATGTTTGAAACTTTCGAGTATGAGCGGCCGTAGATACCATTCTGGAAAATTGGACATAAAAGTAAAATAGTCATTTGAGAATTATATTGAAATTTTAAATATAGTAAATATGATTAAAAACGCCGATCGTATAAATAGATTCGTCGATCGCATAGTGATTTAAATGATTATTTTTTAGAGAAATTAAGTAACATTAGTTGTGTTGCAGATGTAGTTTCGATTGATATCATTATTTGCCACCATAATGTAATGCAAAATTGTACTTTTAAATACAAGTGGTGAAGAAATGCTTAATGCATAGGGTGTGCTGTGTTAAAAATTAACTCTCTCACACACACACGCTCTCTGCGCAAGTACCAACAGAGTAATAGTATTTATGCGCAAGGTTACAATAAATCACACCAAAGACATACATATTTTAATTTTTCTTTATGAAAAATTGTATTTAATTTTCCACATAGAATAAACAAATAATATTTAATTGTGATTGATAATATATGTTATTTTTAGTGAAGTGAAAAAATATCAAAATATTGTAGTTCTACAATTATTATTTTATATATTTTTGATAGCTATTTCGACTTATGGCTATCGACCATCCATACATACCTTTATATTTGTAGAACTAAAATACTTTGATTTTTTTCTACATAATTACAATAGAGTTGTACCAAGATGATGAAAATTCTATCAAGACAATTATTTTCGACCATTATCTTAGAAAATATAACTTAGATTCACTATTTTTTTTAAGAGAATAGGGACATGAAATTTCTTTTTTTTTCACTTCGAGATTTGGGACTGCAATGAGGACTATCTGTCTTTTATTAATGTAATTATTCTTATTAAATTATTGCGCAGAAAACTTTATAGTGTCGAAGATTGAACACACCATAAACCGTGTATCGCGGTGTAGGATTTGTAGAAGAAATAAAAATGGAACACGGGCGAGGGTAGGGAGATAAAAGGAGAGAACTATGGCGACAACATTAATCTGTCTCACTAGTGGGGTGTTTCACGTCTTTGAAATATGCCAGTCGGATTTGTAGGATTGGTAAACTACTGGCGTTATTTTATTTATGCATTAAAAATGTTTTTTAATATTATAACATGAAAACAGTACGTTCCATAAGCAGGCTGTTGCGCTGTGAGGGTCCCTAAATTTAATTAAATGCAGGGCTGTGGAGTCGGAGTCGAAGTCGTCGTGAAAAATGAGCGGCTCGATTTTTTTTGAAAAATATGTTTAATGATGTGACAAAATAGTCAAAAGTGTTAACATTTCATGCTTACTGACTAAAGATGATCTGATGGTATACATATATATAAGTTAAAATGAAATTATTGAAATATCGTGTCGTCGACGTGAGTCGGAGTCGGAGTTGACTTTTTTTGCACGACTCCACAGCCCTGAATTAGAGCCACCGAGCCCCTTGCTATATTGCGAAAAACAATATTCTTAGATCAAATCAGTACCAATTAAATTACTAAATTTAAATTTAGACCGAAGGTGCTTGGTGGAATTACAATATTAAATTTGAATCGTTCAAATTATGTACATTCACACAAGTTTTGTCACTAACGAGCCGGGTGAAACCTGTAGGCATCTTCAGGCGTTCAAGTGCACAAATGAACTTGATCTGAGTTGAACTCAAATATGATAATCTGACTCAGTTCAAGTTCATCCGTGCACTTAACGCCTGCAGATGCCAACAAGCGAAACCCTCTTCGTTATTGACAAAACTTGTGTGAATGTACATAATTTGAACGATTCAAATTCAAAGGAACTAAATGTTTACACACTGCATAGAAGTAATAAAATAATGAGTGTCTGTACTCTGTCGTGACTGAAATTAGTTTTCATAATAAAAAAAAATCTGACCAGGAAGCAGTGTACCCTCTAAGCTGTGCGCGTGTGCGCGCACATGCATAAGAACAGAGCGCACAAAAGTTACACCAGCTATACCACAGCCAGAATATATTAATGTTAATTATTGTCATTATAAAAATTAGCCATTTCGTTAAGTAGTTCTAAATACCGCTATGTGGCGCACAATTTTTTAAATATTCTTTCAAAGTGACACGGCCAATGTATTTTGCGCACATAACATTCGGAAAATTACAGGGAACATTGCCCGGAAGTACACACTGTCGAATTCGATTCCGCGGTGTGTCGTATTGGCGTTGCATAACCCTGTCACTCGAGACATCTCGGGCTATAAAAATACACTTCCCGGGTATAACCAAATAGATGCATTATTTTTTCCCAACAGATAAGTGTAAAGAATCCGTCTGCAACTTTGCTTTATTTTGGGGCCCATTTTGTCAATGACAGGGCGCAGTCAATGATATACTAGTGTACACTGTGTATAGTGTCAAAGATCATGTTGGAAATTACGTCGACGGTCAGTAAAGAATCTTTTTATTATCGTTGGTCGTAGCGACCTTTTCATGCGACATATCCAGTGATGTCGATAACCATCTTTTATATCGACTTTGGAAAGGAAAAAGGACGTAACCTGTGGGTTACCATAGCAAATTTTACAGGAGGCCAAAAAAACGTGTTTTGATGATTTTGGGCCATATGCAAATTATGAAATATACACAACCTTCAAGTGCACGAAGACTTATAAACTGGTCTTTAATTGACATAATCTAATATTAATAAAATAAATTGTGTAGGAAAAACCTTTTTTCAGTCTTATTTCTTGGTTTAAACTTTCACAAGCTCATCTTTTTTAAAGCTTAAAAGCTAAATTTAGACACTTATTCGGCATTTGCAGTTTAAATCCTTTTGATAGAATGTGTATCAAGTTTGATACATTGTGATTACCGAAAAAAAAGCTGGTTTGAAAAAGCTGTGAGTTACATCTCTTTTCCTTTCCACAGTCGATATTATTATATTGTTTTATTAACGAAGAGTCAAAGTAAATGATCAATGAAGTATATTTTCATCCATGTCCACTCCCAATGTCGGACATATGGCCTTCCTAATGGAGGTATCACTTTAAAGGTGTTTGTTCACTGTTAATACTACTTGATGGAAAGGTATTTGTTAAAATATTGGCAGCCCACTGCTGACCAATTCCACATTTTTAAATAAAGACCATACTCGGTTTCACTCATCAAGAGTATTCTCAACTGATGAAAATATAAATTGTTAAAGGATTATGTATATAAAGTCGAGTAAGAATATTTACAAGTTGAAACAAAAGACTAGTTAAAGAAAGATGAAAAAATAAAGAGAGCAAAAACTAATATCAATAAATACAACTAAATTATCTACAAATCAAACTAAAATATAGGAGTACTTGATTTCTCAAAGCTTTGTAGACAGCTACGTTTAATATGCTTTTAGTCGTTTGTGAAGCTCTGAGCTTTTCCCAGGTGACATCTCTTTGTCGTCGTCCTTAAACAGCTGTACCCGTTCTACTCTTTCGCTGTCTATATCCGTAACCGCTCAATTTTTTAACAAACCCGAAAGAAATTGTGCTGACGTATTTATAACCCGCGACCGTTTGAAGTTAAACCAAATTTAATGGGGACGTGATAATTATTGCGAGTTAGAGTTAAACGGATGGCCTTTCCAACATTCAGGTGGTCCCCCGGACTGAATTAGAATGAGTTATTGATGAATGAGATGTGCGGAGAGGAAGCTTATAACTCCAGAATCGGCCGTTAACTCGTAAATATTAATTTTGATTTATTTTTATAACAGGGTGTTAAGTGTTTCACGGATGCATTAATGCCGGATTTTTAAATTTATTGAAAGTTCTAAACAAATCTAGTTTATGAATTTTTAATATTCCGCTTTGTAACTCAGCGGTTAACTTGTAACAAATAAATTATAATATTAATTTAATCAGGAACTTATATTCATCAGAAACTTAAACTGAAAATTATTTTTACTACTATATCTCTTACACTGATCATAATTAGGCACTATCATTATTTAATTATTCGTTTTTTAAAACACGCCTAATAAAAAAGTACATGTCAATGACGATTTGGCGATTGAACAACTTAAATAAGTAGCGGCTTGCCTATTTAGCATTTTCAACAGACAATTTGCGAAATCAGACATGGTGGTATTTTTTAATTAAAATGCTTAGCTGGTTTACAATTTCCAGATGTATCAACAGAAAAGCTTCAGGATGTACAAAAACATGTCTGTGCTTGACCTACGTTCCACCAGCAACATCATAACCATTTACTATTTAGAGTTCACTTACATTTGCAATGATTTCACTCACAGTTTTAACTACGATTATTTTCAATAGAATTGCCGAGAAATGTAAATTAAAATAAAACAGTTACTAGATTTTAGAATCCCGCGGCCGCATCATCAAACATTTTTTGCACTCGTTGTTCTGCTAGAATTCTCACAATTAACCACAACGGACGTGTACTTTAGTTGAAATTACACAATTTTGACGTAATTTTCAAAACGACGTACAATTAAACTCTATTCTCAGCTTTGGTCTAAGATTGCTTATTGTGGGGTTGTATAATGTCTGTCGATCTACTCACTAATTCACGTTCGTTTTTGCGATAAAAAAATTAACAGTTTTTATGTGTTAATCGTATTTACTTAGAGGAAAATCGTAATATTAAAAAATAATGTTTTTGTATAAATAGCTTTGTATATAAATATATGTACAGAACTCTTAGATACTTTTGCAGATACTCTTTTGTATATATCGTTATCGGTGTCTTAGTTCCATGTAAAGAATAGTCAACAATTTGATGTGCTTAGTAATACTACCCAATATATTCGAATACCTCTCTTCTAAGCTGTGGATCTCCACAGAAGTACAACTAGAAAAAAACACTAGTTCTCTCTCGGTAGGCAAATGTTTGCATATGGAAGTAAATAACTAAAAACAATCTCTCAGTTCCATATAAATAACACTCGGAATATCGTTTTATGTTTCCTTCAACGCTGCAATAAATTTGAATTTAATTAATATAAATGACTAAATAATTCACTAAAAATATATGTCAAATAATAATTATTACTTTTTTACACCTCGGTTTAGGTGCGTCTAAACTTTGGTCAGCCATATCTCACAACAACCATTTTCTAGATGTAGCACTATGTAACTAAGCCATCGATATATTATCAGTTAAAATTGTTCGTGATGAGCGAAACCGGTTTTTATCTTAATTAATATTGATATATTTTTTTCATTTCAAATTAGATATTTGACCTACCGGATGGAGGTCTCACTTTATACAGTCACACACTTAAGCAACATGATTGATTTATTAATTAAGCAAACCGTTATCATTAGCGGTAGTCATATGTATTTATGTTTCACTATAATTCTATGAATGTCAATAAAGCTGGAACATCCCATTAACCCTTACAGTTTTAAATCCAAACATCTATTTTTCAACGGCATAATGGTCCTTTATATTATTTAGATCGTAAATTTTACGATATATTTGGGAAATTCTTTCTCTATGTTTCTTTTCTAATGTCGGTTTCTTTATATTTCTGTGTTTGTGCGCCCGCGGTCAAAGGTATGTTAGGATTTTCCATGTTTTTTCTCAGACTATTTTCAGACAGCATTATTCTTCTTTTCGCTAGGAAGAAATACGCTTTTATTGTGTTTGTATTTTAGTATGTGTGTGCTTTCTTCTTTCGTCACAAGCTTTCAAATAAAGGGCAGTTCAAATTAAAACGAACAGGAAAAATATACCTTTCTTAAATTTTAATTATGAATTTTGTACATGACAAAGTATCACCAACAAACACACTGTAAAAAAATACACCTTTGTCGCTAAAGAAAAACTATCGGTTTTCAATGTTTAATTTGTAGATAATGAAATGTAATAAAATATGATTTATGTATGCTATTACATAACTTGAAATTGGAAGATATATTTTCTGTGTGCTACACATATTTCCCGATGCCCTTTGTTCTCACGTAGTAAATTGTCACAATTATAATATGTGAATTCTTTTTTTTTAATTAAGAGCTATAAAAAAAAGAATTTTACTTTTTTTAAATATTGTATACTACACTACATTGTTTTATTATTATTGTGTGATTGTATAATAAAAATATCAATAAAACAACATTTAAATAAAGTTCTTTATGTTTTTTTATTAATTTTATGTTTGTTGTTCAGTATAAATTGACTTACTGACTCTTCATTAGTTTTCATTGGTTGGCCCCACCACCGCACTTCATGCATTTGCAAAAAATGGTTGAAAACCGTCTTCCATGGCGCAATTCCCTACCTCTAATTATCAGTCGTTCCCTACCTCCTCCCTTCATTATACCTTTGACAAAACAAAGATATTTTGATGTACAGTACTCGTAAAAAACTGTTGAGATTTTCTATGAGTTCGTTATGGTACGCATCGTAATTGAGCGTGGTAAGTAAACAAGTAAATTTGGCTAAGCAAAGAATTAATTCTTTCTAAAAAGACATTAAATCCCTCAATATTTTTTAAATTTAATTTTTGGGTATTTGAAAAAATACCTGACTCCACAGCCCTGGTTATGATAAGAAATGTACGCTATTTGTTATTTGAACCACCCGCCTCCATCGCGGAAAAGAATGCTTTTAGCCAGTGGGAACATTAGCCAGACGAGAATATTGTCGGAAAAGAGAAAAAATCCTAATAAAATAAAATGGACGCAATAGAAATAAAGCTCGGCGGAGCGTGTGCGCCCGCCTTTACCTTATTAGATTTTTTTGTACGATGGCCACATTTGGGCTGACGTGAGAAGCAGGCTTAATACCCTGCTTATGCATTATAAGATGGTGGATTTTAAACATGAATGGGCTGTAGGGAAGTTTTCGTGAAGAGGTGCAATTATTGTTGGTTTTCATGTGAACGTATTCCCTTATAGCTTGGCAAAGCCTGGAAAATAAACATTGTCACAATAGAACTATGCCCATTTATTGCCAGTTTTATTAAAAATACAAATCACCTTTGTTTATAAAACAAAAATCTATTTATTTTTGAATATTCGGGTAGACATAGCCCTTATAATTTATGGATATTATATTATGATATCTTAGAGAATAAATGTACAAATTTGTTAACCTATACGAGTTAAAATACATATTTCAAAAAGCTGTGAGAACGATGTTCCTATATCGAAACAGCCATATTTAATTGGCCACTTTAAGGGTGTTCACTGTCAATACTTGATGGAAAGGGATTACATTATGAAAAACACAATACTCCTTTGTATTTATTTCTAATATTATTTATCAAGATCGGGACTGGTTTTGCTCATGGCGAGCATTGTCAACTGATACTGATAAATAATATTGGAAATAATCACAAAAGAATATTGAGTTTTTCTTAATGTATTTAATTGGATTTAAAAAAAATACTTGTGCGAGAGTAAAAACACCAATTGTGATTTACGAATCAAAATTTGATAGAAGATAGAGAAGAAGAAAATGAATATCTGTTTTAAAATTCGAAATATATTTTTTAAAGACGATATAATTAAATGGTCATGGATATAGTCAATCTTTTTCAAGTATATTGACCTAATGTATGTATATATTACATGTGTATAGTATAAAAAACTTTATGCAACTCACAAAATCGACTGATAGTGAATCCAAAAAAAGATTTTTCCGGGCAGTCGAAGAATGTTTGTCATGCACTCTCAAAACCAAATTAGAAATGCAATTTAGACTATACGGCACAGTTTCGACAGTTATTTATTAGGTCAGAGGCTCATTATTGTGGATTGAAATTTACAGCTTCTGAGACACTCCTCAGAGTGCTGTTTGTTTTTATTTCCCCATATTCTATGTTTTTAGCCATTTTTATTTTCAGCCAGATCGTTTCTTTACAATATAAAATCATTCAGGTAATATTTTTTTTTTTAATTTTATAAATGCGATCGTGTTATAGGGGGATTTTATGTTTTATACGAGACCGTGTTATAAGAGGGATATGCGAAAGTCTTATAGGAAACCGTGTTATAGGGGGGTGGCTTATTTTATTATTTTTACATTTTTGATCAATGCTAAAATAATAAATAAATAAAATGCTACTTTTATATGTTATATAGTTAAAATCTTTATTGATATTCAAGACAAAAAACTATATATTTCCATTCAGTGTACGACAAAACAATAATTAAACAACTAAAAAATTTAATGGCTTCACCAAACTAGTTTTAATTTTCAATTGGTTTAGTTACAAGTAATAATTAATTGGATTGTGATTGTGTACAGTAGGCATTGAAATAAGTAATTATCATAAGTCGTGGTACCACATCAAAAATATAACAATACAATGAAAAAAAAACAACGATCATTAGATATAATAGATTTAAAACTATGGTAACAAAGGCAGTCTCAAATTGAAGGTAAAAAATAACAATCGTCAATAATTAAAGGTTATTTTTAAATACACTTAAAATTAAACAAAGATTCACATTCAAAATATCAAGCAGAACACCACTCACAAAGATTCTTACAAAACATATCATAAAGTAAATTTTAGATATATTTGCGTAAATATGTCATAAACGACAAGATCATAAATAGCTTTTATAGTTAAGTATTATAATTTAAGAGTTATTGATGTTTTAATAACTGATGTAAGTAGATGTTTGGGATCTAAGATATTATGAAGTACTACGAAAATATTTTTCACAGGTAAATCAAATTCGATGTTGATGAAATTCAATTTAGTTTGTTGTTGATCTCAATCACAGTAAAAAGTAATTGATATAGGTTTGCATATTATACATTTCAATAACCGCTGAATACAATTGATCAAATAAGTGTATAATGGATATATCAATAAATTTTGTGGTTAATATTTGGCACGTAACTCGAGTTCAATTCTACCTCATCGAAATGCCTGAACGTTTAGTGTGATTCTCAAACATGAAATGAAATAAATTTTATTAATTCAGTCGAGATTTAGTACCATGGGAAACAAGAAAACAACAACACTAACATGGGATTGATAATCTTCTTGGGATTTTGTTCCTAAAATACAACAAACGAATTGCACTAGATTTCGAGATCAACAGAGTGGCCAAGAGAATTACCCTGTTTCATCAATAGGTCGTATCCTGCCTTTGACCCAAAGAATTGACTGGAATGACTGCCGTCGTCGCTTTTTACAATTTCTCCGTGCTTTTCAAATCCTTGGACAATATCATCAGCACTACTAGCACGTTCATGATTGGAACTGCTTTGTCCAGATAGTTTTCCAACGTAATCAGAGATTAGCCTGCCGTGACCGGGTCCGAAATGACCCAATCCTTTCTTCTCGTGGTTTTCCGATGTTTTACTTTCACTGAAGCTGTGAGATCCAAAAAGTCCTCCGTTATGTTTTGAGCTTCCTCCGGAGAATTTGTGTTCGTGGCTGCTTCCTCCGGAGAATTTATGTTCATGACTGCTTCCTCCAAAGCCTTTGTGGCCTTGTGACTCTTTGCCGCTTTCTTCATGGTTAGATTTTCCATAAGTATATCCAAGAAGTTCGTAGTGATCTTTTCCTTCTTCTTCATGTGGGTGTTCAATATGTTCATGAATGTGTTCATGTACAGGTTCTTTGTGCTCTTTCTTTTCTTCTTTTATGTGCTTGTAGATTGTATGAGTATGATGGTGATGTTTAACAGTGTAAGGGACGTGTATAACAATCTTATGATGTGAACCACCACCACCAGCAGAGCAGACACCAATGACAGTTACTAACAGGAATGCCAACTGAAAATAAACAAAAATATTTTTAATTTGAATTGCAATTGAAAAAAAACACTCCTCTGAATGAATTTTCTTTAGAGCTAATGCCTATACTCCAAATATTTTTTAATTAAAACATTCGATAAGAATTTTTTTGTAAGTCATTCGAGATAGAGTAAAGAAGAATTGCCAAACATCCACGTCTATTGAAAAAATCTAAATTTGACACTGACCTTACCGGGAACTTAACCTAGACCCGCCTTATTGGTAGAGCAAGCTCTAACCAACTAGGCCACAGCGGGCGATTGATTATGGTCAAGGTTTGTATTTACAATATTATAATAATCAATATGGTATACTATCGATCAAAATTTCACTGTTATAAGGTTAAGGCTAGCAATATACAAAACTTTTTTTTTTATACAGACGAATAAAATATGTTAAAAGTATTGCGGAATTAAAAATCATTAATTGAAATTGGGAAATGTTAGTATTGCAACATAATATTAAAGGATGCTTCCATCTAGTAGCCGTGATCTAATTGCTCTATATCAGGGCTTCTCAAACTATTTTCCGTGTAATACGGAGCCTTAATAGGTGTTCGGCAAATTATTATAATGGTTTTATACGCTGCAGTACATTTAAACATCTTCTACTTCAAGGTTTCTCAACCGGAGCTCACAGAGAGAAAAATATGGGAGCGACAGCACAGTCTTGGGGCCATGAGCAAATTCTGTAAGAGGTATAAAAAAAAGTTTTCGCGTCTTTTCATTTTGGGAAATCCGCACATTCCTGGGTAAAATCTGCCAGCGGGGAGATTTTCAAAGAATTTAATTTTTTTTGAAATCTTTCAACATCTCACATTGTCTCGAAAAACTTAAATGCAACTGACGATTAACCTCCACTAGTGTTTATGACGTCAAGTATCCAGATATTGGCGTAAGTTTTGAATAGTTATGCTTTATATACTCATATTTTAATATGTTGTAAAAAATAATAACTAAATGAATAATAATCAATAACAAATTTTAACTATTATGAATTACCCAACTTAAAAAAATAATACACTGATATTTTTTTGGATTTACTAAGTTTTCCATTGCAGAAAAAGTTTGGGAAACCATGCTATGCTACATATGTATGAAAAAAATTTAAGTAAGAGTGCAGTGCTAGTTTTGAGAGAGCACGCGTTTTTATGTCTACATTCACTTTTATAATTATTATATTTGAAATTAATCGTTTCGAAAAACTATAACGAATATAACATGTATTACGTATATGTTGAAACATTATAATTAAAAATTGAATATTTATGAGTTAGTATAATATATCAAATAATACGCTTCTTTTATTCAAACACAATAAATATATCAACACGTTTCTGAACAAATTGTAACAGTAAGTATAATTCATATATTTAGTAATATTATAAAAAATGCTTTTTAGCCATGACTTGGTAAAATGGAAAGGATAGCGAATTCAGAATTCTTGCGATTGTTTGTTGATATGATACGTTATTGCTTAACATTTTCTCATAGATGAACATTTTATGTAACCGGATTGCGATTAAGTATGTGCTTGCGAAAACGAGATCGGTAAAAATTGATAAAACCCACAGACAACTTTTTAAAGTTACGTAAACATCAATAGACAATAAAAACATTAGGATAGTACTAATACAGAATGAATCAGTGAAAGTTTAACGTGTACTATATTTATGTTTTTTGTACACTCACGAACTGATTCAAACTCTCCTTAGCAAATATACACTCCCACGTTGTGTAATAATATTATAATTTATAATACTTTCTTTGGTGTTGATAATTATTATCAATACATATATAGTAATTATTTAACAGGTATTTTAATAGCAGTTTTTTTGCTTAGCATTTCATTTAATTTATCATTAATATATTATGTACTTTCTTTTGTCTTTAAATTACTATGATAAATTATTAGAGTGCATGTTATTTATGCGAGAATTTCTCACGTATAACTTTTTTTACAGCTAATTATTTGATGCATAATAGAATTTTTATTTAAATTACTTTTTATTGCGCTATATTTAAATTTAATTAAATGTGAAGAATTTGTTTTTGAAAGTCCGGCGCATAATTAAAATGATGTTGCTCATTGTTTTGTCATTATTTTGAAAAAATATTGGAAATAATTCTCACAAGAGAAAATGTGAATAATGGCCACAGTGGAAAACGCGAAGAAAATCTGTAATGTGAAAATAAAAAAAGAAATATATGAGTATGTATAATATTCAATGAATAACAATGTCGCATAGCAGGTTTGAATCCCGAGCACACAATCTTAAAACACGTCGAAACGTATTACAACTAGTTACACAACCAGTAAATTAACAAAAAAAAATCAATTAATATTTTATGTTAAAAATGAATTTCCACAAACTTATTGCCGAATACTTCGAAAAGATTAAAATTATTAAGTTTTAGAAAAGTCATAACATATAGTTTTTCGGCATCATTATATGATCCCTAAATAATTACGATCGATATTTTGTAAAGTGAAATGTCTCTTAATTTTTTTGTATTATAATGGAATATTTATAACACAGGAGAAGTCAATAAAACATATCAATTACTGTCATTAGCAAATGCACATGATACTTACAATTCAATAGAGAAAATTACAATAAATTCCCGTCAGGTCAACTCGACACAGAAGATCGGTCGACAATGATTGCTGGTGATAGTGACGATAAATAATAAAGATATTTTATACTTGTTTATAATAAATAGCTCGCTTTCTTTTTGTTATTTACGGTAATTTAATTGTATATAATTTTAAAACACAATTCATATACTAATCTTTTTATCAACTTTCATTGTATTCAAAGTCGCTATATTTTTAAAATTATATCTGTCACGCAAGATTTATTATTATTAAACCGAGCGATATTATTAACTTTTTCCTCAAACCTTAAAATAGTTATCTATATTACTAAGTATTTTAGAAAGTGTATTTAAATTACTAGTTCGATGAGGCATAAAATATGAATGTAAAATTAATCGATTTTCGATTATAACAGTTAATCTTATATGAGAGTTTCCTGTTTGCGCGTTAAAGAATCGCGAATATATTTTTTTTCCGTGATCTGTATGTAACGTGTAAATTCTAGCAACATACAGGAAACGTTTGAATTTTATGGTTAGTTAATTTAACACGATATAGTTGAAGCGGCTCATAATAATAAAATAAAGCCAGCCACCGTATAGAGATTATATCCTAATTTATAATAGAGATTTATTTTTTCTTTGTTAGTTAATAAGGAAATTCTGCTTAATGTGTCTACATTGTTGTCTATACATACTAATTTTATAAATTATATATCCGGTGAGATTACTAACAAGGTGATATTTTCCGTAATATTATATTTTTTTGACAAATTGAAAGCCATATTTCTAAGCCGGTCTGTTCTTAATTTGGATTTATTACAAAAATTTTAAATACTCTTTTGTTTTTAATCCAATTTTATGTAATATAATCACCACTGGGCTTACTCATTACGATCATTTTCAACTGATAAGAATACAAATTCATACAGAGATATATGTATACTTAACCAATGAATACTAATAAGAGTACAAATAAGCCTTATGGATCTATTTTTTTGGGTGCTTTCTGTCAATACTTGGTGAAAAAGCATTATATTAAGAAAAATACAATATACCTTTGTAATTATTTCCACCTATATTTACCAATATCAGGACCGGTTTTGCTCATAACAACCATTATCAACTGACCTTTTATTATCGAGCATTATCAACTTATGGATTTGGTACAAAAGAGTATTATTTACCAAGTATTGACAGTGAACATCTTAAACATGATTATAAGTATTACCGTCCCCATTATTAAAAAAGTAATTTTTTAACCTTTTAAAAAAATACTATTTGTAAAATTGATATTCTGTAACAAAAACTGTATTTCTACTTCATGCAATGATTTCTTATGAAAAAGTTTTTTTTTAGACAAAACGTTATTGTTTTTCGTATATATGGGCTTTCCATGTCATCAGCTTTTAGCGACCATCGTGAACTGAGGGGAAACCCAAGCTGGATATTTCAATTTCAATGATAGGGTGTCTGTAATATTGAAAACCCTTCGTTCAACCCTTTCCGTATAACATAGCTTTGAAATATTCGATAGAAAACCGATGCTACGCTTCTCTCGATGACATATAAATTGTAGGCAAATTTAATGTATAAATATACCGTGTAATGCCGGCTCCGTGGTCAAATGAAGGACTTAACTAAATAACATTGACGTCACATGTTCGATTCCCACTACGGACAGATTTTGTGGATTTATGAATATCTGTTTGAAAGCATGGATGTATGTGATGTCGTGAATTCCTCCTACCCATTCTATCAAACAGGACGTAGCGAGAGCGATTACTTAAATACTTGTCTTGCCCTAGCCCTACCGTTCTGTTTTGATACGACAGGATGAGCAATTGAGTAAAAATCAGTTTGGGAGCCGAAATGACTAAAAAAATCCTGCTCCCAATTGGAAATGAAAATTGATCGTTAATAACAAGAGCAGATGCATACGAATATAAAATAAATAAATAAAGCTTTAATATATATCACTTTTAGGGTGGTCACTGTCAATACTTGGTGGAAAGGTATTATATTAAAAAAAAACATTTGTACGAATTCCCACTTTTATTTATTAGTATCAGGACCGGTTTCAGTTGATAATGCTCATCATGAGCGAAACCGGTCCATTTCTTATTAAATAAAATGTATTTCATTTTTTAAATTTGTAACACAAGTGGAATAACAAAGTTATCAAATTTAATTTTGTATTGAAAATTAACTTTCACAAAGTTACCACCGAATATATCAAAGATTTTTAACATTGTTATTTCAGTGGGGTTTTACCCAGCAAAACCAGTGTAATAACATTTTTTTTAATTCGTATTATTTAATATTAATAAATAAATTTATATAAATTTCTAAATAAAGTTTATTACAAATTTTCTTGACGTAAATCGATAAAATTTACTCATGTCAAGACCATGTATATAAAATAATATTGACAAGCTAATATTGAAGATTACTTGTTTTAGAAAAAAAAAATGATCGGATTATCTATCTGACAACATGAGCGTTATTTCCGTTTTAATCCGTCACGTTAAACACGTTTTCTTAGACTGGTTTATCGGATGTAGAAACTGCAATTATTATTATATAACATAATATCGCTTAAGAAGTCCGTGCAATAGAAATAGTCGTTTTTAATTTAAATATATTGCAGTGACAGTAATAATTAATGCGAGAAATTTAGATTTATATATGTTAAAGCATTTACGATTTACAACAAGTATATAAATGGATTAGTCGGTTTGATTTTGTTATAATCGATTTTTATTCAGTGAAAGTTTTGGATTTTAATCAGATCAAGTGAAGAAAATACGAATACAAGTTTAAATGTCTGTATAGCTATAAGATTCGGCAGTTAATATGAAGAGAAAAGACCTCTAAAGTCCAATGTCTCAAAATTTAATGCTTAAACAATCAATATTTGATATTGACCGTGTACGAACTTTTAACCTTGATATTGATTGTTAATTAACAGAAAAAAATATAACATTACAATAAAAAATAACCAATTAACGATAAATAAAATAAAGGTCTCAATAATATGATTTTTACATCTAACTAGATCATTGATTGTTAATGATTTAATTATTAATAACGAGACTATGTCGAGAAAGCTGATTTAAAATTTAATTTGATAACAATTGTTACTTCACTTGTTGTTTTACAAACACGTTTAATCTCTGCGAAACAACATCATACATCATATTGCAACGTTTACGAATAAATTAAAAGCTGATTCTGATTTTTGAGTTAATAATTGCAAAATAAAACACTATAAGTAGAGTAACATAGTGATCAAATTTTATATTGAAAATTAACATCCTTTTTTTTATTATTACGAATTAAATTATATGGTTGATTCTATTTATTCAATAATCCATTGTAAGCATACTATAAAACACTTTATGTCACGATAAGTAAATGTTGCAATGTTTGTTTACAAAATATTATTTCACTTTAAGCACAGTTCACAGATACGTATAGTTAGTTATAAACTAATAGTTATAATGAGTTGACAACTCACCACACATTTGGACACCATTTTACTTGAAGGGGAGATGTAAAAAGATAAATTGAAAGAAAACAACTGTTGCAGAAGGCTGTCAGGTGTTTGTTGATCAACTAGGAATGAAGTCTAGCTTTTATATGACTAGAGAAAACACTCTCGCTATGGCGAAGTTGGGGGTTACCCAATCGGTAAGAGTGAGGCATTTGCAAACAACGGGTCGGGCCTTGTAAGTAAGCAGTGATTTAATTGAGAGTTGTAGGCTATGTGTTAAATAAATGAAAATAGTAAAAATAATCCAAATCTTAGAGGCCTAAAAATGGCTTCTATAATATATATATAGCCATTATAATATATATAAAAAAATATTTTATTTTAGTTGGAATGTTCTGACGTTTTTATGTTTTCCGAAAGACAGAGCCTCCAAATTTTATTGCGCCTGTGATCTCCCATGTGATTAAACTGTCACTGTTAAAGCACCAACAATATTAATTCAATTAAATTGTTTTACTTATTTATAAACCGAAAATGATAAGAATATAATAAAAGTTCTAACTTTTTTATAAATGTTGCTAGTTGCTGTATTTTCAAACCATTTTGCATTGAATATTAAACCATTTTATATAATGTTTATGTTCTTATAGGAAGGATTAATTGCATGAATTGCGATTCTGAGAACAAATTCCTCATTAATTAAATGCATGATTTATAAATGAATCTTATTTTGTATTATACAAAAAAAGAGTGTGGAATAAAATAGATGATTTAATTTAAATTCTTATATTTTAATAGTTTATTCACTAAAATATCAATAACATGGCGATCGCATATAATAAATAAATATTTGCATATGTCATGATTAGTCTGTTTTTATTGATCTACATTCGAATGGGCTAAAAACACCTGCTCGAGTCTAGTATTGGATTCATACATTCCGACAATTTCCGTTCTAGTGTGGTTAGTCAGAAAAATATTGCATAACTGGACGATATGACTTCCCATATTTGCCGTCAAGATTATAGCTCAACTCTAGCGATTTGAGCTTGAGTAAATTACTTGAAATGTTAATACTTGATAGATTAAAATTTTAAGAACACGTGGAATGTAGTCGTATAATATTAAGGACCTTAGAATATTGTTATAATTTAAGATTTCGACTGAAGGTGCTTGGTGGAATTTCAATATTAAATTTGAATCATTCAAATTATGTACACTCCCACAGATTTTGTCACTAACGACCCGGGTTTCGCCTTTCGGCATCTTCAGGCGTTCAAGCGCACGGATGAACTTGAACTGACAGTTCAAATTCAGATTCAAATTTAGAATATTGTTCTTTTTTTTCTCCCCTTGTTTCAAAGATGTTAATAATCAATTACTTAAAACACATTAAAATGCTTTATTTTTACCAGTTATCGACGGGTGAAAGGTACCGCTAAATTTGTTTTTAAATTTGTGATTAGGTAGTCTTAGCGGGAGAAGATGGTATAATCATAATGATACCAATATGAGACGCAGAAATGTGGTAGAGGAAGGGGGTGTATAGAAATTATCTTAAAGTTAAATTTGAATCGTTCAAATTATGTACACTCCCACAGATTTTGTCACTAACGACCCGGGTTTCGCCTTTCGGCATCTTCAGGCGTTCAAGCGCACGGATGAACTTGAACTTCAATTGAAATCTTAAATTATATCTTAAAGTTGTTTGTGTTATTATTTGTCGTTTCGTATATTCTATTTGTATACAAAAGGAAAGAAGGACAAAGAATGAAAAAGTAGCTATTGAAAATATATTTCATATTTTTCACAATGTAATTAAAATTTATGAAACGATTGCGTAGCCTTAAATAATTTTCGAAAAATTATATTTCATGTAAAATGTTATGACGAATATGTCCTATGTGATTTTAATATCTACACCAGAGCTCTGCCGCGATGGATTAGACTTTAAGCTATCCACATTTCTTCAACTTTTACTCACTGATAAAAAGAAATTTTCCACTCTGTGTTGGTAATTAATGTGTATTATAAATAAAACATATGATTCCGTAGTGTTTACCACTGGAATAATTCAACCCATTCTTGCTGCCATTATTTATACATGATTAATTGGTTTCCAAATGGCAACTCCTTAATGAATACAATTATTTTTTATTGAATACGCTGGGCAGTTGATTTATACTAGAAAATAAAAAGAAATTTATTTATATTTGGCTATGCGTGCAAATATATTTATTTATTATTGTTGCCGTAACGCATTTTTTGGTTTATTACATATACATAACTAATGATTATTATATATAACTAGCCGGTTCCCGGCATGCGTTACAATGCCACTCAAAGAAATAAAGTGTTTGTGTTTTAATTGTGTTTATTGAAATGCATGTTTTCTTTTCCTGTCTGTTCGACGTTTACTGCCGATTGTCTTTGGTACGACATACGCGCCACCTATTGAAAGTTAATTATACTATAACCTTCGCGCAAGTGCAAGCATGATGAACTGTATGGCATACATACAAACATTATTTTTTATATGTATATAAGACGTATTGTAAGTTAATTTTACTATACCTTTAATAACCTTCCCGGAAGTGCAAGCAAAAAGTTAAAGTGTCAAAGTTCATTGCAATCGGATTAGCGGTGTGACAACGCATAGAATACGAACTAACAACCAATTTTTTATATATATTAACAGTCAGTCAATTTTCAGTCGCGCAACCTTCCCTTTTTCGAGGATATTAGTAGTGATATAAAGATAAGGCTGGACTGGACTATTGATTAGCTAATCATTATTAAAAAAGCAGTAAGATGAGAGGTAATTTTTAGTAATCACAAACACATATACCTTGTAGTGAAAAATCGATTCAATAAAATGCTGTTCGTACTGGGACTCGAACCCGCTGCGCCATGGACTTGGCATTAATTTCACTTTATAAAATTTAAACCTTATTGTAGAAACACTGGCATAGAAAAGTGTTTCTCATAAATGATCACATAAACAAAATTTAAAATGTTGATTGAAATGATTGTATCTTACATACAGAATAAGACAATTTACCAGTCATTGATGATACTAATAATATACATTAAGTCTCGAGTCATAACCTTTTGCAATATTTCGTATTGAGGTATAGATGATATCACACTTTCCTACGCATGCATTATATAAGTAATAAAAAATGTTGTTGTCAGATATTAAAAAAATGGCGATCTTCACCGCCTTATTCACGCCGACGGTGGTACGTGTTGATATGACGGCCGGTAATTAATAATCCATTATCTAATCGGAAATAGCATTTTTTATTCCATTAATAATATTCTACAGCCGACGTGTTAGTGTAAATTATTGAAGAAAGTAATGTTAATAAAAATCAATAAAAAAAACATTCAGTTTTATATATTATACTAGCCGGTTCCCGGCATGCGTTGCAATGCCACTTAAAGAAAGACAGTATTTATGTTAAATTGTGTTTATTGAAGTGTCTGTTTGACGTTTGCTGCCGATTTTCTATGGTGCGACTCACGCGCCACCTACTGTAGTTTAATTGTACTACGTCATGAACGGTATGGCAGACATACAAACATTGATTTTTATAAATAAGAACTACTGTAAGTAAATTTTAATATGCCTATAACCTTCCCGGAAGTGCAAGCAAAAAGTTTCTCAAAGTTTTATTGCAATCGGATCAGCGGCTTGGCAGCCCATAGAGTACGAACAAACAAACATTCGTTTTTATATATTAGATTAAAAATAAAACTCTGTATTCAAATGGAGTAGTTTAAAAAAATAACAACGTTCGAATATCGCATTTGCGTGTTTGAATTTAAAACTTGTTTGACGTGTTGTCTATTGTTTTTATTTTTTGTTTATTTAGTAATTAATATGTAATATTTTATTTTGTAATATAAGAGCTCATATAACCCCATCCTTCTGGAGACGCTACGAGTTTATTATTTGGACTGCTACGAATCGGGAACGAACATTTAAAATTAAATCATGATTTTTAATAAATTTGAATTTTCCGCTGATTAAATTTGATCTAATTTTATTAATCTGGGTTAAATAACAAAGTTATCAATTCAAATGAATTAATATGGCTGGCTGCATGGTCGAGTGGTTAACGTCTCTTACTTTTATTTCAGTACTCACGGGTTCGATTCTCAGTACGAAAAGTTTCAGTAATGTCAAAAATTCACTCCTAAACCATCAGATCCTTAAAACGGGGCGTAACGAGACCGACTTGGTAACTACTAGTCATGTTCTACCCCTATTCTTCTATCGCGAAAAATGGTTTAGAATATTTAAAAAATAAAATACTCATTTGTACTAATTCTCACTTATTTACTAAGATTACTGATCTTATTAAATGAAAGCGGGAATTAAGTATGAATGAGTATATAAATATAATGCCTCTCATCAATTTAAGTATTGACAGTGAATAAACTAAAAAAAAGGTTGAGAAACTGGGAATCTAACGAGCCGATCTTATAGAAAAATTTCTGTTAAGTTATGCTTCATTAAAATTGTACACGGTAAAAAAAAATACGCCAACTAATAGATAGATTGATAAAATGCCCAATGACCATCCCTCATAACAAAAATAAATAATTCACATGTGCATAGTTAAAAAATATACACTTCCGTGACAGTAATCGAAACAGAATTACGTTTCGTTGCTTTCCGGTAAACGATATATTAAAATAAAATATAGATTAGGTTGGTTCTGCTTCACTACGTTTAACCGGTTCGTGTATGACGGTTACATAGGCATGCATCACATCGAGTGTAAAAAATAAAACATTACAAAATACTCATAATAATTTTAGCACAGCGAAAAAAAACATGTTTTACTAGTCTAATTAGCAGAGCATAACTAAGCGTTAACAATACGGAAAATGAAACAAATATTTTATTACATATAGTTAACAATACATAATATAATTATTAACATACATAGTAATGCTTTGAAACAATGTATGTAAGGATTGTAATATCAATTTTACAGAAAACGTGATGTTTTGGTTGAATTTTTAATAATCAAATACCGGTCTTAATAAAATACGGTTATTCGATATAACAATACTTGATAACCGTAAACTTGTGTAATACAGTTTAATAAAGTGTTGTCCACAAGTGTTGATTCTGAGACGGCTTATTCTATAGTCAGAACTACTTTCACTAACATCTAATGATCAATATTGATAGATTTCAGCATTGATGGGTGAGCTTTTTTAATTTGTTATTTCAAAGAAGCAATAAATTTGATAATATGCAATCAATCATATTCTGCTTTGATGACTTATGATATGGATATATTAAAAAATGTAGCGTTATATGATATATAATATATAAATACTTGTATGGAAAATAATTTGGCTTTTTTGGCAACGTAGTATTAATTTAAAATGTAAGTTATTAATAAAGGTGTTCAAATACATCATTGTTTCTGATACTCCGATCAGCTTGATAGTTAAATAGATTTTTTAAAAATGCCAATGCGCCAAATATTAATAATAAGTTGAAATATCATACGAGAAAATCTCGGTGAGAATTTTTGTATCGTAAATCACTCGAGATAAATTGGTTGAGTGGTCAACGTTGTTGGCTTCGGCTACGGAGGGCCCGGGTTCAAATCCCGGTACGGACAGTTTTATAAATTGATTTTTTAAGCGATTTATGAATTTCTGTTCAAATGCATGGATGTATGTGATGTCTTGAATTCCCCCCTTTCAACCATCCTATCCTATGAATGAGAGCGATTAGCTTACTACTAATCCTGTTCTGGCCCTATCTGTCTATCCATACTCTCTTTGGAAAAAAAGAGAGATTGAGCAACTGAGTAACAAGCAGTTCTCGTAGAAACACTTCTGTTGAGATAAACTCCATTAGGAGTCCATATGCTCCACATTGGGAGCGGACATGGTTTTAAAAAAAATAGTGACATCACAGCACCCATTTCTTAGATCTCAAATTTAAATTTGACATTGGCCTTACCAGGAATCGAACTCAGACCCACCTGGTCGGTAGAGTAAGCTAACCGATTAAACCCCAGCATGCGATACATATCAATAGTGTACAAGTGGAATATCGATGATGAAAATCAATAGCCTAAAAGCCTAACAAAATATTACTTGAATACATAAAATCTGATTTATTTAATGATGTGGTTTGTATGAGACAATATTAGTTTAAATATAAAGCTAATGTAGATTAAGTTTACTTTGGAAATGCATCTTTCAATTGTAATGTACATTTTTTTACAAGGCTGCCATTTTACAGCATAAATATTTAATTGATTGACTTGGCATTTACTTGGTAGAACTCCATTAAAATAGGGTAAAAATAGCAACGTATTTAGTTCTATATTTTTCATATTTATTAGTTGATAGCTAGGTATTAGAACTGTAGTTCTGACGGTGGTGAAATCCGAAATAGCTATCAACTAATTAATATAAAAACTATAGAACTAAATACGTTGGTATTTTTACACTTTTATAAATATTTAAAAAAATATATGATAATAATAGGCAATGGGTTCAAATACATAAACCCGCTTAGTAGGTTTGCAGTTTCACCGTGCCCAAAGACAAATCTAAAAAGAATCCCACAGACAAAACTAATCTCTGCGCTTGGGGGAAAAAAGTTTTGGCCTCTAGCAATTTGATTTAAATCCCATCCGGGAACTCCCCGTTTCAATTTATTCCGAAATAAACCAAACGGCATATAAATAAATTGAATTTGAAAATGTGTGTACTTTGTTTTGTTTATAGTCGACCGGTGGAGCCTGAAATTGCATTTCCTCTGTGCTCACAGATGCACTGATGCAGGTTTGATGACTGGCGGTGCAGTGCCATTGTAAAGTTTGATTTGTAATAACATAAATTTGCATAAATATAATAGGTGCGTAGAGCTCACCTAAAAATATTTTAAAACGGTTCAAATTTAATGAATACGAAGTTTTATACTATTTCACGAAATAACTAGAATTTTACTATTTTTCATTCGCCTATTTTTTTTTTTTTTTTTACCATGTCCGGTCCCAATGTAGAGCATATGGACCCCTTATGGAGTTTATCTCAACAGAAGTGTTTCTACGAGAACTGATTGTTACTCAGTTGCTCAACCTCTCTTTTTCCAAAGAGAGTAGAAATAAAAGGATAAGGCTAGGACAGGACTAGTGCTTAGCTAATCGCTCTCGATACGCCCCGTTCATAGGATAGGATGGGTGGGAAAGGGGAATTCAAGACACACATCCATGCCTTCGAACAGAAATTCATAAATCGATTGAAAAATCAATTTATAAAACTGTCCGTACTGGGATTCGAACCCGTGACTTCCGTAACCGAAGCCAACAACGTTGACCACTCGACCACATTTAACCAAAAAAACACCACACAAAATTTATTATTATATGCAGAAAACTATACTATAAATCGGCAATCTTAATACACAGTTTTTATATCACACGGAATTTATTCTTGCAATTTGCATTTTTTTATAAAATAGGTTTCGCTTAGTTTTTTTACACGTTAACAAACAACCGTGTAACAAAGTGATAAAATTCATAGTAAAATTAATGATAGAGATCGTCTTTCAATATAGCCATCCCAAGAGCGGAGATTTTTTTTTTTTTTACTCAACAGACTTTTCTTAATAATGCATTGTTCTCACCGTATTCCGTGAAACAATATTGTAAGAAGTTTACCCGAACTGACACTACTAAGTAGTCGACGTTTTTTCAAATTGGAATACATTGGTATTCAACAATACATTGTACATATAAACAAGCGAAGTATACCTTTGCAAGTTGTACAATTACAGGAGTAAGTGCACACTTCTCTCTGTGCACGTCATAAAAGGTGCTCGCACCTATGTGTACTCCAGAGTGAAGGACTTGGGGCGTTTCCATGGAGACATACTGCACGTGCCCAGGGCAGAATTTGCCATTTTTTGTCTTTAACAATCATCGTTTACTAACAGGAAGTTAAAGTCAATTAGTTTTCAACGAATTGATTATTTTACTTCACTGCTGTGATAGTATAAACTTTGATGTGCTTACTATCAATTTTACTTGATACTTTTCTTTCTCAAATGCTACTAAAACTGTTCGTTTTAATATTGTCTCTTCACGAATTTCTGACAGTGAAGACCTTATAATATCTATTGCATGTCAATAATTAACAAAAATGTGAATTCAAAATAAATTATAAGGACTGGTTTCGCTCTGTCTTCTAAAAATTTCGTGTCCTGATCATTTTATAAAGTTGTACAATTAGAAGAAAACAATGTGTATGTTTGTAAATATTTTACATTTCCAACAGAACTGACGGTGAACGCATACAAAATAATCAGATACTATTTTTGTTGTTGTTTAATTTAAGACGAGAAGTCTTGTCGAATAATTTATGTTTATCCTTCATTTAAGTTAATATGTACTTATATGAAATCAACTTGGGTCGTGTCTATGGTGCAGCGTTCAATATCGTTGATTTGCGTGGCAGGTTTTACGGGTTCGACTCTCAGTATGAACAGCATTTTATCTGTCGATTTATCGATTTCTCCCATCCCTTAAATCAGTAAATAAAGGGGTGTAGCTAGAGTGATTAGTTAACCAGTAGTCCTTTCCTGCGATATCCTATTCCTACTTCTCTCATTGAAAAAGAGAGTTTGAGCGACTGAGAACAGTTATCGTAGAAAAACTTCTGTTTAAATACCTGTATTAGAAGGTACATACGCTCTTCGTTGGAAGCGGACATTGATAAAAAAAACGATTTCAATGTTCGTCAAAAATGTAGTAGTAAATTTAAACCTTCAAATGCATTTCTAATTTACTTTATGAAATCATTAGTATTTTCTAAATATATATTTAAATTCTGTATAGTTTTCATCTCATATAACGTTGTTCCATCTCCTCTTTAGACTTATTATATCCTCTTTCGGCCCTGGTGTGTCACAATTACGAGTGGCCCCTACCGTGTGGACACTGTACTTGCAAATGCTGCGTAGCGCACGAAGCGCCGGTCCCCCGCTCACGTTCAAAACAGAAAACACTAATTGGATGAGTTTTTCGCTTGGTTTACCTCGTTTTTATCTAAGGGACATACAAATTACCCGAAAACATGACACCCTGCAGGAAAATGCATCGCCTAATCATATGCAGTTCCTTCTCTTTGCAGTTGGGCTGTCATGTCTGCAACTTACCTTAACATTATATATAGAGAAATATATTTTCACACGAAAAAAATGCCATAATTCAATTCAATTGGTCAATGAAACAACCGCTACAAATATGCGTTACAGATTTTATTTCGAAAAAGTTTTGTAAACATTATTTTATCGATACGTATATATTAACAACTCTTTGTTATATTTTCTTTAAGATTATGTCACAGTATCGAAACAGCTATTAATTTAATTGTTAAAAGGAAAGTTATAACTCTATAGCAATTAGTCAATCGCCGTGACCGAGTTCTATAGTATAAATAATACTCAAATGGACCTTTCATTCAATTTTTAAAATTGCACCTTAATAATTTATAATGTTGTAATGGCAAAGGTAACTAACGATTGATTAATTAAATCACTCCACAACGTATTATACCAGCTTCTTGATCTCTAAAATCTTAAAATAATCCATAGCGATAGCCTTATTGATTCACATTAATAGAATAAAATAATTTTCAAACGATTTATTTTAAAATGAAATCATGTCCAGTGTTTTTTTCTTTTAAAATAACACAATATTACTTCCATTTTTATTTAAAAATACCAGGACCGGTTTCGCTCATGACGAGCAATATCAACTTATAAGAAAATATAATTTTAGGATGCTATTTTTGCAGTGTTAATACAATTGGTATTAAAAAGAATTTACAAATTATAGTACAAAATATGAATAAGTGACACTAAATTTACTTCAATTAAAATGTTTAATATCTCTAAAATGTAATTACAAAAATCATGTCTAGTGTAATCAAGCTAAAGTGATGACAAATCGTTTTATTTGTAAAATAGTGCAGTATTTGCATTACATGCATGTATTGTTGATGGAGTCTGCAATGTATTGCAAAAAAATCTTAATAAACATGTAAATAGGAAGCATTTTCAAAATAGAAATTCCAGTTTATTATGATATCGACCATATTACGCACCGAGAAACCGTCTAAGAATACGCACAATAATAATACATTGTACCATATCTTGCCAGACATCACAAAGAATGTATTATAATTTATCTAATGTTAATTGTATACAGTGGCATTTATTTCCTGAGATTTTATTATGAGTATGTATTTATCTAAAAGCAAGTCACGCTTGGATGAGAGCGAGAATACTTTTGCTTGCACTAGATATGCGGATGAGACTCATTTCTCTTGACAATCTAGATCTAGACAGTGCGTAAACTCACCTGTCTGCTAAATATTTACCAGTGGTAGGTAGCCCAGCCGTAAAACAACAATAAGTATAACTGGCCAGACGAAATAAATAACACAAATAATATATTCATTGTACATATGTGGTTTTTCAGCTTTATCAAAACTGTAATTTTGCAGATTCTTATTTGCTAAAATAATATACTTAAAAATAATGTATGTAAAGCTTGACTCTATAAGAGAGAATATATTTTGTTCAAAAACAGAAACAAAACGTACCTACAAAAAAAGAGTACACCTAACTCATTTTACACGGTAGATTCATTTCACAATTTATCAGTTTTCGAAAAACGATCGTGGTATAGAAAATCGTGTAAAAAAACACAATAATAAAAATAATAAAAGATTTTTAGTACTTTTTCCACTTAAAAAAAATATTTGATCAGGACCGGTTTCGCTCGTCACGAGCATTATCAGTTGATAATGTTACTTAATGGAAAAAGTACTAAAAATCTTTTATTATTTTTATTATAATGCCATTCCACCAAGTATTGACAGTGAACACATTAAAAGTGAAAAACACAATAGTTCAATTTCCGTATGGATTATGTTAAATATATTTTTTAAATTTTATCCTCAAAAGAAATGCTCGTCTTTTCATATTATTTTGTGCTGACTTGAATCTTTTTAAAACCTTCAATAAAAAATTTGGTGGATCGTGTGCTAAAAACAGTTTTAGGCTATTTTTTGAATATTATTGATAAAACTGTTATTTCATTGCATTGAGCAGTATTCTCTCAGTACAACTCTGATCATTGAAAATCAATTTGTAATACTGTACATAATGACTATATCGTATACAATAGTTTACAGTGTACACTGTTATGATATAAATTATAAATTGATTGTAATATTCCATTTTCACGCTGCGCCACTGCACATTTATCCTGACACGTCACCGGTTAATTTCTACCGATTATCAGATTTTACATCTAGTACAGTGTAACCCAGACTTGACTCCAGTCAATGGTCAAACGACTAATAATAATTTTGTCTGTACAATCAGACTTGGCGTAGCATAGGCGACAGGTTTTAGCGAGGGACTGTCACGTAACTTGTTCGGTCACCATTCCGTGCTCATCATGATAACGCGACTCAGGTTCGTTACCATGCATTGTATAGTCTGGAGGCAATTAATTTATTTTATTATTGAAGTAATTAGAGAATACTTTTTATCCTATTATCGGGGCAATTAAAATTATCAAATACTTTTATCTTATACAATAAACAATGTATTAAAGGGGGGTTGATTGTTTTTGCTGTCTAACCCTGCGGAGAAATCATATCAGGTATTTATTATAAGACAACAAAAAATATTTTAATGTATTTAATTTATAAGAAAATTTTCGTTAACTTTTATGGCATCACGCCGTCGTCAGACGTCACGATGGAATACTTCTGATGATTGTGTGATATCGAAACAGCTATCAACGAAATAACATAATTAGTGTAGAAAAGATAAATTGGTAATTTGTACCTCAATAAAATTAAGATTAACCGATATTTTTTGAATTCAATTAATTATAAGTTGCTTGATTTTTGTGTTACCTCACTCTTCAATTTTGCCAAAGGTCTTCCATATTAACCAATGTCGAAGTCGGGAGAACGAACTCTTGAATATAGTATGTACATACTTTATTATCCATTGAAATTCATATATCGTTTTATGAATCAGTCAATTTCAATATTAAATTTTTAATTATTAAAATTTATTACTCTCCAACACATTTTGTCATTAACGACCCTTTTTTTGTCTTTCGGAATCTTCAGACATTTAAGTGCACTTATGAACTTGAACAAATATACATTCATCTTAACACATTGGTTACGGATGACTCGTATACGAGTCTTTTCGCCGGTCTGAATGACGCGTTGAAATATATACATCTAATGCGACAATGTTTTAGATTCCCTACAGAGATGGCGTAGCAAATGTTTGATGCATCATTTAAAAAATAAAATATTAAAATATAAGCACAAATATTTTTTTTATTCGGTTATTTCGGCGATGAAAAATCAGCAGACAGTTAAAATATAACTTTAAAAAATAGACCACCAAAATATAAGCAATTGTAGGTTAAAAATAAACTTTTATGTTTTCTAATTTTGTTTTGAAATAAAATAAACAGTAGCAAATGTATATTTTGCTTGATATTTATTACGTTTTCGATGAAATACAGTGAAACCCCGATCTACCGTTCTCGCATTGTTCGTTTTCCCGCATGGTTCGTTCATTTTTCATAGTCCCGGCCAAACACCCATAAGAACAATGTAAAATAATCCCGCATTAACCGTTCCCCGATTTACCGTTTTCCTCGATCTATCGTTCAAATATTTTGGTCCCGTCAAAAATATTATCCCGATTGACCGTTTTCGTTGAATATTTCTCATAAATAATCTTACCTCGCATTTCGTTTCGCGTTTTTTTCAGTGAAACCCCGATCTTCCGTTCTCACTATCTTCGTCTTTATGCATGGATCGTTTATTTTTTACTCGACCAAGACCCCACCCCGTAATAGCAATGTTTAGTAATTCCACGTTAATCATTTCTCGATTTACCGATTTCTTCGATCTATCATCTAAATATTATCGTCCCGTCCCAGTTACTATCTATCCCGATTGACCATTTTTGTAGAATATTTTTTTCGCTCATAAATAATCTTACATTTCATCTGGTTGCGTAAATTTTTCTAACTCAAAAGTCAAAACTAAAATACCTAAATGAAGAAAACTAGAACTCTAGTTGAGAAACTGAAAATAATTAAAGACATTGGAAAAAAATCAGGAGAAAAACGAGTCAACAGCAAAAAGGAGTTAGTTGACTTAGAAATGTACGCGATTTTGAAGAGTGTTTGTTAAAATTTAAGTCCCAAACTGCAAATAGGCTACTTAGTTTGTATTAAACAAGTTAAAAATACATTTATTTGTTCTTTAATTAATAAATAAATGAGTTTTTTGAAAATTAAACATTTTTTTGTGTTATTTGAAGATTTCCCGCATTATCGGTTTCCCGCATTATTCGTTCATTTATTACGATCCCTTGAAAAACGTAGAATCGAGGTTCCACTGTATATAATTCTATGTCAAATACCCGATTTTCTATATTGAAAAATACAAAAGTTAAGTATCGCTAATAAAAGGAGGCTAAAATATATTAAGTATTATGCAACAAAGTGTTGTACAACTGGGGTCCAAATTATTTTTTGAAAAATCAAATAGTTTTAAAGTTATATCCTTTTTTCGAAAGTACCTAATTTTTGTTTGCAAAATTTCGCAAAAATGCCCCGATGCGAATGAGTTAACAAGCTTTTAACGAGAAGCAGGTGGTGGTGGGTACAGATTTGAATATCTGAGTCATTCTGCGTAAAACGTGACATGGTTATTATTATATGTTTCTAAATAGTATCAATCCGCGATTATAATCTTAAAGATTGTATTTTTACGTCCTAACACAATAGTATCATACCATAAAAACATAATGTTATATTTGCTATCCATATACTAGTATATTTTTTAATCTGATTCTATGATAGAAGTTTAACGAAACATAACTTTAATTAATATTACATGCCTCGTATATTTTATATTGTTTTTTTTTTTAAATTAAAAATGAAAACAAAATTAATCAGCCTGCCTGCTTTTTTGTAAATAGTTTCGTTCGTTCGAAAGCTCAAATAAAAAAATAATTCAATAGATTACCCTTCGAATGCCCTACGGTATTTGCGATTCACTCTTCAAAGGGATGCCTCCTTATATTGTTTTCTCTTTATATTACAATATCAAACAAAACAAAACAGAATAAGATAGACAAATACGGGGTTGGCGTGATTGGGGTGGGTTTCGCCTGGAGCCTAGAAGAGGGGGACATTTTCAATCGTGAGATGCGACATCTCAAACGGATCCTAGATGCATTATTCAGGAGCCAATTTAAGAAACTGATTTTTGGCTTTCGCTTTTTTTAGATTCATTCATGTTATCTTCACTGCATCATCTTCAGAAGATGTTATCATCTATTGTCTAACGTTAGTTGAACTCATCTGTCACGCATCTTCACCATTCAGCCACAAATCCATTACGGGTTACTCTATGATCTACAATAGGCAGTCCAATTATCTATCTACATATCGTCTTTGGAAAGGAAAAAGGACGTAACCCTCAATTTTCCAAGACACCTTTTTTCGATAATCACAATGTACACAACTTGACACACATTCTATCAAAAGGATGGAAGCTGAAAATGCCGAATAAGTATATAAAATTAGCTTTTAAGTTTGAAAAAGATGACTTAGTAAAAAATTAAAACCAAGAAAAAACACTGAAATAAAGGTTTTTCCGAGACAATTTCTTTAATTAATATTAGGTTATGTCAATTAAACACCAGCTTAGAAGTATCCATGCACTTCAAGGTTGTGTACAATTCATAATTTGCACATGTCACAAAATCATCAAAACACGTTTTTTAGCGCCTCCTGTAAATTTTGATATATGTGGGTTACGTCCTTTTTCCTTTCCACAGTCGATATACACTACATATACTGATAGGGTAAAAATAGAAACGTATTTAGTTCTCTCTAGTAAGTAGAACTAGATACGTTGCTATGTTTACCCTATCATAATGGAGTTCTACCAAGTAAAAGTCAATCAATGCATATACTGGACCCACATTTTGAAATATTTCGTTGTTGTTTTCGATGAATTCGTTGGCGACTTATTACAAGTTATTTTTTATTTTATTTATTGATTCGGCATTTACTTGGTAGAACTCCATTTTAATAGGCTAAAAGTATCAAAGTATTTCAGTTCTACAGTTTTTTTATATTTTATGCGTTGATAGCTATTTCGGCTTTCGCCATCGTCAGAACTATGCTTTAAACGTAAATTTGCTCAGCTATATATATATACTGGCTAAGAAGAGATACACAATGCATCATATTATTCACTCTAACATACTAATTCAAATTCTCTCTTTTTTATTGTAAATTATTACACGTACAGCAAACAGACCATCGCAAATTGTAAGATATACCGAGATATTTTTTTAAAAAAATGTGAGAAATGAACGTGACATTTGTCGTGATAAGAATTTTTTTGGGCCTCTGTTGTTTTATTGAAAAAATAGCGATGATTGAACGAATGAAATATAATTTGACAGCTGTGGAATGTACACTAACGCTGTCTGGTGGGTGATAAAGGGGAAACTATTGGACATATGCTTTTCTCTTAGAAAAACGGCATATTTCTTAGATCTGATTTAAACGCCTTATTTTTTATTTAACATAGATGTATGGATTCGTAGACAGAGAATTGAGACATGTATTAAATTGAAAATTTGTTGTTTTTATGCCAAAATCTTCATGTTGTTTCGCAAATACCAAGATTGTTTTTTGTAAAATTGTATCTATATTGATTTCACCAGTGGCGGCCAGTAAATGTGGCAATCGATCAATGCACCCGTTGTATATACAGTGGCGGTTGTATTTCATGAAAAAATATTCACTCATTTTAAATTTTTCATGTATTTATTGTCGAAGCGTGTTAATTAGTTATCGATTTCTAAAATATTTATTATAGACAATAAATACATGAAGAATTTAAAATGAGTAAATAGTATTAATGTTATGTTTGAATATTATTTCATGAAATATAACCGTCCCTGCATTATACGAGGGGTGCATTGATCCAATGCCACATTGACCAGCCACCACTGGATTTCACCTTATAGTAAAGCCCTTATGTAATTAATTATTAACCCTTATATTTTCGATGGATTCGACGATAATTAATCGAAAGTACTCAATTCTTAAGTAATAAATTTCAAATATGTATTTATGACATGAGGAATTGGAATCGATTTTTAGTCTAATGATGCCTCTCAAACAAAGGCGAAACAAGTGTCACATTGTGGAACACAAAAAATTTAACAACAAAGTTACTAAATTTTATTTTATATTTATTCTTAACCCATGTAAATAACACAATCGTCATATTGTCAGATATTTCGCTTCGTGAAAAAATTCATGAGTTCAATGAATATATATCGTCACCAAACACCGTTCGCTTATTGACCGTTACGTCCGAATAAAAAATCACAGCAATATAAAATGCCGTACCGAAGTGCCCCAAAGATATTAATGCCCAATATATTTATATAAAAACCTGTACCCCAAAAATGCACTTTCCTCACACCCACGGCGCAGCAATAATATGGCACCGACCGCCATTCCAAGCACCGCGATCGTAATTTTTCGTTATAAACTCATCAGCGGGACGTTTTTATTGCGATTGGAATTTATTTTTATTACTCCTGCACACACGTTATTACGAGTGTAAATGCGTTTAACTAAACCGGGTGATATTTACAATCCTAGTTGTTAAGGTACTCCTTGAATATCTTTATTTATAGTAACACTATAATAGCTTATATTAATTTATTATGGATTCATTAACAGTCCACAAAGTAAGGACAGTATTTCAGCGTAGCGAGAAAATCAAATCAAATACTAAAACGTTTTATTTAAACGTTACATTGTAATAATTAGCACGACTAAAAACACATCTGTGCTAAATTTTTTCAATGTTGTTTTATTTGTAGAGGTCCGTGGTCGACTTGTTAACCCGTAATATACCATCCTAAAAAAACACGTTCCTTGCCGTGATGGCATCTTAGTTTCACTGTTTATTGACAGTATTTAAATCTAAGTTAGAAGATAAAAAAATAATATAAAAAATGTATATATGCTAGAATATCTAAAATAATAAATACTTATTGACAATATTAAGAGAAATATTGAATGATTTAATGGCTCAGCTATTTACGATTGCATCATGGGCATGGAGGTGTTAACATCGTTCGGCTTCGGATGCGGTGCTCATTGGCTCGAATCCCAAGACAGACAGTTTTAAAAATTGAATTTTCATTCGATTTATATATAAATACATAATTTCTGAGAATAGGGCGTAGCGAGAGTGATCAATTAGCTATCCACTTGTTATGACCATGCCATATAATTCAATTTTTACGCTCTTTGAAAAAGAGATGTTGAAACCGTAGAAAAAACATATGTTGAGATAAACTACACTAGAAGTCAACATGCTCTACATGGGGAGAGGACATGGCTTAAAAAGTTTTATTTATGACGTTATCCGAAGTAGTATCGGCACAAATTATTATTCTTCTGAGTGGCATCACCAATCACCATAGAATAAGGGTCGTATATTGTATTTTAATATAATACCCTTCCACCAAGTTTTATAGTTCTCTTCAATAAATTCTATTAAGTATTTACAATGTATCAATACTTACTGTATGTACTTAATCTTTAAATATAAAAAAAAAACTTAGATTAGTCCACTTATTGTGCTACAAACTGTGACACGTGTTTCGCCTCTTTCAGAGGCACCCTCACACAGACTACTTTCACAAATGCTTGCTTAAGTACGAATGATTTTAATTTTACTATTCTGATATATTATAATGAAAATCAAATAAAAATGAGAGAAAAGGAGGGGATGATAGAAAAACAAACAAACCATAATGGTAATACAAATGATGTAACGTAGAAATACTCCATCGAGTAAATAAATAAAAGTATTAACAATAAAGAAATATTATTGAATAATATCTTGAATAAAACAGGTTTCTAACGGTTTAACCCGCCCTAATTGATTTAACTCATTAGTTAATCATTTATTAATGTAAATGTCATTAGTATTACCATTATGGTCTGAGGATGCCTCTGAAAGAGACGAAACACGTGTAACAGTTTGTAGCACAATACAAAGAATAATCTAAGTTATTTTATATCAAAATGAACTTCCACAAAGTTACTGCCGAATCCATCAAAAGTATTATTCTTTAAATCATATTGAAAATAATTTGCAAATTCTGAAAAAAATAAAATTATTAAAATTTCAAGCTGCCTGCTTTTTGATGACTTACTTTGATAAACGGTTATCACATACATGATGATTTATTATTGCCGATATTATTAAAAGGATTATTATTACTTGCATCGTCTTTGTATCATCTGAATAAAATTATTATCTGCCTTAATATTAAAAATAATTATCTAACAATAAACGGTGTTTTATTAAGACGTATTTTCCTCAAAATTATTCATGGTAATCTACTAAAAAATAATTTCCCTTGAGCAGAGAAAACAATATACAAAATACACGGTTTTAATGAAGACTTATAATTCACATAATTATATATAGCCGTTATTACATGTTTATTTTATTAAGCGATAATTAGGCGAGCTTATACAAACACATTATTAAGATTTTGAAATAATATAACGTGCGTACGAAGGGAATTACTTTCGTTATTCATTATACGCATGTATAAGTAATTTAATCTCGCTCATATAAGCCTATTAATTATGATTTGAGCGAAACGATTCAATTTCTAATAGTACGCTATGTATAATACTGAAAATAAATTAAATTTCAGATTGTTAACATTCATTGACTGGAGCCATAAACCACGAAAGGCCAAATACACTCTAAATTACTTTGAAATTACAATGAAACTCTACATTGTTTAAAAATTTCCCAAATTTTAATTGTGTTTATAATTGATATTATTTGCCACTTATATTTATTGATGATTTTTTAATTGTATGTTATAGGTGTTAAGCATTTTAATTTTGTGTAATTATAATGTAATTTGTAAATCCTTTTAATTGTTAGTAATTGCTTACACCTTTTTATTTCAATTTAACTTGTATAAATAGCACTGTTTAATTTATTTTCCTTATCAGTTGATAATGCTCGTGAGGAGCGAAACCGGTCCTGATCAAATAAATTTTAAGTGGAAAAAGTACTAAAAATCTTTTATTATTTTTATTATGCCATTCCACCAAGTATTGATAGTGAACACCTTAAAAGTAATATTTACATGTTAATTATTTCTATTTTCTTTGTTTAAATTGAATTTTCAGAAAAATAGCGATTAAAATTGAATGTAAAATAAATACATTTTTATCTAAAACCAGTTTTTTATTACAATTAAAACATTTTATTTAACTCAATACAGCTTTTTTAGCATTGATGATTTGAAAACAAAAAAGCTATAAATTAAGCGACACACGTTAATTAGTACGAAAAAAATGGCAATCTAATCCTAATTCGCTAATTATATATTTAATATATAAACTCATATATTAAAATATATATATCTCATAAAATAATTACGTACGTCATATACTATTGCGTGTCATGACATATTAAAGAAAACAAGTTTAAATACATCGCTTAAGAAGTAGATTTGAAAAAATATATGTTTATCATAACATCGCAAACCTACCCTCGCCATGGAAAACAATGAAAAATGACGAAAACTTGGGCATAGTTCGACAGCAGATGTTGCCAGCAGACATTCATATTTTTTCCCTACACTTTTTCCCCAAACGCTGGGGAAATAATTAATTACACCAGTCAGTCAATTTGACGGCCATGTGCTGCTCAGCCAATCGGATAACCATTAAGACGCGGAGAAGGGAAGCTTCTGGAGTGGAAGTCATCGCAGTATTAAGGCTTATGATCGATGGCCGTCGACTTGGCTATGGGTTTTTGATGGCGCCGTAATTAGCAGACATATGATTTCAAACGGCTAGTGTTGATACGGAAAACTAATTCATCACGTGCAGTAACTTGCCAAGTCAATCACCTTTTTTGTTTTGTTTTGTTTTAGGTAGTGAATTAAAGGGTTGATAGATTTATTAGTAGTGTTAAATAATGTCTCTTTCTTACATAATGTTGTTTACAAGTTTTCTCATCTAACGTATCATGAAAATTTTATCTACAAATATGTTATTCTTTCCTGTTGGGCATAGAGAAAGGTGTCTAACGAGTTTCGTCGTAATAAAATTATTGGTTTTCCCACACATATTATATATCAAGCAAATAAATTTAATTCTTTCTACAGATTTGGCGACATTTAAAGTGGTTTATATAAATAAATAATAAATCTAAGAATTGAAGACTTTTCTATTACTAGGTATGTACAATTTTAATGTGTAGTATTAATATCAATACAACAATATATCGTTAGCTTTCTGGCAGAAGTTAGTAAGTAACAGACAATTCTGGGTAAACAGCAAATGAAAAGATCAGCTTTTACTATTAACTCTTTAGTATCGATTTTTTATTAGAAATATGATAGATAATTATAATATCAAAATAAAAATTCATTAATGCCGATGTGACACAGATATGAGTTTAAAATTAATAGACAGGTAAAATTAATTGAATACTTTTAAACGAGGATTAATAACAAATTGTCTTTACAAATAAATTCTTTATTTTATAAATGTATTAACTGAGTTATTTCAGATATTGATTGATATCAAAGAATCTCTTTGTTTACTACTCTTTTTGACAGATTTTTAGTTTCTTACATCTGCCAGAAAGGTGACAAAATAGTAACTCAATATAGGTATTTGATCTCAACAGTTTATGCTGCGCGAACTGCATGTAATTTAGTCTATATTTTCGAAGAGGGAGAAAATATAACAATTATAACGAAATGGCTATGACTTGACTTATTGTCCTCTTCAAGAAGTTTCAAGCCTTTGGACACAAATTATTGATTGAAAACACTCGGGAATAAGAACCCTCTGTTCCGTAATCAATGAAATAGCAAACGTCATAAATTTTATTCATTAAAACACATTTGCTTTTACAGCATTTTAATATATATTTTTATACTAATCAAGATATTTTTGTTTTTTTCAGGTATGTGAAAGCTTTATTGGCTACGAGAGAATACAGTGCGTAGAAAAACATTCGATTCAAAGGTACAGTTTTTTTTATGTTTGACCATCATTATTAACCGGATATAATATGTAGATAGATACATTTTTAAAAAGATCAGGACCGCATTTACTCGTAGCGAACATTATCATATTGTGACGAAATATGAAATCATACGGCATTATTTATTTAAAATCATAACTGCAGGGTATATAAAAACATTGTACAAGAAATATATATAGATATTTAAATTATAAAAAATCTTAGTCCGTCGTGCAGTGGTCATCGTCGTTGGGTTCCGTGACGGATCCCATGGGTTCAAGACCCAAAAAGAACAGCATTTTAAAAAGTTGTTCGGTGGCATGGATGTTTGATTTCTAAGTATACCCTCCCACCCTTCCGATACTAAAAAAACGAGGTATAGCGAGAGCGATTAACTTACCACCAAGTCTTCGTTTCTTTCCATAACGAGTTTGAAAAAAAGTTAGGTTAAGTAACAAAGAGTTTTCATAGAAAAAATTCTATTGAGATACCTCCATTTGTAGGCCATACATTGGGAGCGAGCATCGATTTAAAATTAAATGAATCAAATAAATTATTAAATATGTTTTTATGGATCTATTACAAATAACTTGTTTCTTCTTGTATATATAATAATTAAAAATCAAACTAGATTAATAATAGACTAGCTGTAAGCCCGTTGACCTCAACGGGGGTTTTTCGTTGCATTTTTAACTAGTCAGTACATTTACTGGCGTGAAAAATAAATTACAAACCTATTTATTGAATAAGTCAGAAATTCTAAAATTAAAAAAATATATATCTCGGGGCATATATCGACAGCCCTGCCCTGCAGTATTTAAATTGCAAATTATTTAATTTTTGGAATAATGTTTAAGTTTGCTAACAATCATTTTTCGTAGTAGCAGAAATAGACCTCGGGTCATATATCGACAACCCTGCAGTATTTAAATTGTAAATTATTTAATTTTGGGAATAATGTTTAAGTTTGCTAACAATCATTTTTCGTAGTAGCAGAAATAGACCTCGGAGCATATATCGACAGCCATGCAGTATTTAAATTGTCTTTCTTGACGTCATCGAAAAGTCGAAATCGGACAGACAGACAGTCGGAAAGACGGACATTATCGACTATTAATATATAGATTAACCATGAAAAGTGTTTGTTCAACAATGCCAATCGTAAAAAGCTTATTCAAAAACCATTACTTTCGGCGTGACGTTGTTGCGTATTTCAGACCATCGGAAATAGGTGTCTAGATCTCTATGCATGAGAATATCCCCACTGTTATTCCTAATCTTCTTTCAGATCTCTTATGGAACTTAATATATTGATATGGTTAATCTTTTTATACCCATCATTCAGCCGCTTTTCCCAAAGTATAATTTCCTCACAAATCATAACAGTTGAACACTAATACCCGAATAAATAGGTAATAGGCCTGCACCTTTATATTCTATTGTACCGTGGTTCCATTAATATTGATAAGGCACCCGGCTATAGGCTATATAGACGGTCCTTTATACCTGAAGATGAGCCTATATCCGCTGAGCGAAAACCGTTTTCAGTATCCTTTGTTTTTCATAAAAGGGATCTGATATGATTTATTCACGCCAGGATATGAGATCTTTCCCAAACTTGAAACGAATTCAACATTAACCACTTTCGATATAAATTTTAAACGATTATTTAAATTTGTTTTGTACCACTTATTTTGTTATAAAAAATGACACGTGTTTTAAACTCACGACAAAATTTAAGTTAAACTTAATAAAAGCCAACAGAATCAGTAGAAAATATAATTTCAATTCTTAACCTAATACTGCTCTAAAAATAAGAAACATTTTAGAGTTTACAAAAAATCTGATCTTATTTATAAAACTGAATGTTTGTTTGTTTATATTTTATGCGTTGCCACACCACTCATCCGTTTGCAATAAAATTTGAACTTTTTGCTTGCACTTCCGGGAAGGTTATAGGCATAGTAAAATTAACTTACAGTAGGTGTTATATATAAAAATCAATGTTTGTGTATCTGCCATACAGGTCATTTTAAAATTCTCTATTGTAAAAATAATCGGGTGGTGGAGTCGTAAAAACAGTCGGCTCCGATTCTCTGAGTCTCTTTTCTTTAATTAAATTTAAACATATCAAGTTATGCATTTTAGTAGACATTAATAAATATGCAAAGACTATGTTATTTTTAAAATCTAAATAAATGTCAATTGAATATTAAGGTAACTTTCTCCTTACTTCCTCATTGGAAATATTATTTCGATCACGTGCAAAAAATGTTTTATTAAATCAATGTGCGGTCAGACGTCAGCGTTTAAGAAACGCAGCTTTAAGGCTTTCACCGTCTGGACATTGGCTTGCAAAGCCTCCTCGATACCTTTCTAAGTGGACGTCATGGCTCGCGGCGGGTGAGTTCAACCCTTGTCGATTTAGAAGGGTTGGACGGACGAAATTTATCGACGCTTCTGGATCCTTATGACGGGGAAGAAAAGCCCTGTGATACTAACATGGTTTTCAAACAAGTTGTCAACAAAAATTTTACACATTCACTTACCAAATCTTATGAAAATAACTTTTTTGCGATGCTGTATTTTTTCGCATTTATTTTACAACCTTTTATTAGGAACTTAATAATAAAAACAAAGACAACGCAAAATCACTATAGGTTAAATTGAAAAAAAAAATTGTGATCTAAGACATGCGTGTTTGTGGTGTCTCTTATCCTCGAGTTGATCTGGAGTAGCACATCAAAATTATCATCGAGATTATCTCGGTATGACCTTCCAATCATAAAAATGTCTGACACATTGGCATTATCTGAATACAAAAAAATATATAGATCAGATGTTTTTTCAAATTTAATAATGGTGTTAATTTAAAAATAACCCCTACAAGACGCTAATGTAACCAATAATAAATAATCATTTTAATTTAAACTAATTTACATTTAATAATCCTATATTCGTTATCGCTCTAATAAATCTGAAATTCTCATGACTATTAATTTACATGCTCCCAATTTATTCTTACGTGGGCGAAACTATGAGCAAAAACTTTTATTTCTAAAAACTTATACCTCGCTTAGGAGGTATGTGTCACCAGTTCCTAGGGCCGTTCGATTGATCAACTCATTGCCTAGAGAAGTGGACATTTTTAGTAATAGTATTTGTGAATTGTTTGCTAAATTTTACTTTTTTATTTCTTGATTTTTTTGTGTTGATTTTTATGTATTATGTAGTTTTATTTTATATTTTGTGTCTTTATATTTGTCAAGTACATGGCGAATTGGCGTCAGCTGTTATGTCATGTACTATAATTTTAAGCAATAAATAAATATATATATTTATTAAAAAAAAAAGATATGAAACTATAATTTGTAATATAAATTACGATTTTATAGTGTATGACAAGATATATTTTATATCACTGCTATGCCATTATATATAGACGAGTTAGTGTAACACTTTTAGGGTGTTCACTGTCAATACTTGGTGGAAAGGCATGAATGAACAGTTATCAACAACAATTGGCATTGAAAAGAAAATACCAATTACATTAAAATAGATTCTATTTTGATAATATTTTAGAATCACTTTTAATGTAATTGGTATTTTCTTTTCAATGCCAATTGTTGTTGATAACTGTTCATTTTTGTATAAATAGCATTGTTAAATTATATTTCTTATCAGTTGACGATGCTCGTAATGAGCGAAACCGGTCCTGACATATTAAATAAAGTGGAATGAAGTACAAAGGAATATTGAGTTAGTGTAAGCTTAAAGATAGTTCTGATGAAGGCATATTTGTAGTACTAAAATAATTTTTTCATCTTATTTTATGATATTATTTAAATTACTCACTCTGTCTTGTTATCATGACGCTGCATAATAATTATGTGCGTACGATATAATATTGTGCTCTTAGCTAAGCGATCAGATAAGTTCAAAACAAAGTATCAAATGTTTTTCTCAAGTAAGATGATTTTTTAATATTTAGGCAGTAATTCAAAAAGAAAATATTAGCAATGTCGGCTACGAACTGCAAGTGGAGAATTTCCCGGATGCGAACGGAAACGACTAGGTCCTTGCAACCCCCATAACTCCGGTTCGACGCCTGTTGGACATAAAATAAAGGATTTTGATATACTACGGTCATAAAACACTGTCGAATACTGACGGCGTTTTAAGAAAATGTATGTAAATGTACTACTACTGGAGTAATAAGGAAAGGCTATTCGACGGAGGCACTTAAAACCTTCAATTTTGCACATCACTGATTTTCATGAAATATTTCACGTTTCGTTCTATCTTATGATGATTTGATGACGTTTTCAATACGTGCATCTATGGCAAATTTTTATATATTCAAATATATAAAAACCACTACTCAAATCTTTGGGAATTACCATGATCTTATCCTTTTCGCCAGCAATGGCTTTAGACTCAGTGATACATTTATTTATTATATAAACACGAAACATCCATTTACCAAGCGTCAGTTCAAGTTCATCCGTGCGCTTGAACGCCTGAAGATGCCGAAAGGCGAAACCCGGGTCGTTAGTGACAAAATCTGTGGGAGTGTACATAATTTGAACGATTCAAATTTAATATTGAAATTCCACCAAGCAACTTCAGTCGAAATCTTAAATTATATAAAAACCACTTTTAGGGTGTTCACTGCCAATTGGTGGAAAGGCATTCATTATATTAAAAAAATAAAACTAAACTGTACTATTTATTTTCACTTTTATTTCATATTATCAGAACCGGTTTCGCCCATGACAATAATTATCAACTGATAAGAGAATAACGCTAAAAGAAAATTAAACGGGTGTTACAAACAATTGGTAATGAAAAGAATTTCAAAATAAAAGTACAACATATGAATAAGTGAAACTAAATTGAGTTAAATTAAGCGGAAACTAACGTCAAATTCGAACTTAATTATAATCTGGGATTTTTTTAAAAATAATATTTAATGTTACATCATTAGCGAAACCGGTACTGATCATATCAAATAAAATTGGAATTACTATAAATAATGAGTATTAAGTCTTCAAAGAATAAATCACATAAAAAAAGGTATTACAAAAATCACACCATAAATCGAGATGATCGAAAAGAAGTTTGCTTTTATTTTTGCTAATGTAATTTATTTTTTGATAAACAATCTATATTTGTGTCGTTTCGGCTTCCGATCCTGACATATTGCTATAAATTTATAATACCTATAAGATGGTGTTCGAGAATATCTGCTGTTTTTTTCCACGTAAGGGAAAAAAACATTCATACTGAAAATAAGGTATTTTTTTCATAATTTATGTCGATTCGGGAAACTCTTTTACACTAACCACACAATGAAGGTTTCCCGAGAAAATTTATTACTCTAACAAGGTTTACTGCTTCCCGATTCAATTGCCAAAGCTTTTTTGGCTGACGTGAAAAACATGAAAAGTTATTTTTATTTTCTTCAAGTCGGAAATCGTTAATTTACTACCGTTCAAATATATTTAATGTTTTAAGTAAAGAAATAATTATTATTTCAACAATTATTTAATATATCCATTGAGGATGCATGGTAGAATTCTAATAATTTACACTTCGATAGGTTTTTCATATGATTCTGGTTTCACCCTTCGTCATTTTTGGACAAGCGCACAGATTAACTCGTATTAACGTCAACGTACAGTTTTGTATTGTTATTATAAAAAAAAATACAAAAATTATAATCAACACGTCATGTCTACGTCAAACTTTATCGATGTAAATTCCAATTTATGTTATTACTCTGAAATAATTAATTGCAAATAATCAATTGGAAAATTCTTTACAGAATGCTTTTATTTTCGTAATTGCAAGTGGTCATAAGACTTGATAATCATTTTTTTTTTTTAAGATCCTTAACATAGAAATACCTAGTGATTTTCAGCAGTAGGATTTTATTAGCGTAGTTTAATATCAGCCAAAGTATTATTTTAATAATTAAATATTTTTAATCAACGGACAACGAGTTACTTTTTCAAGCAATTATTGTCATTAGATTGACGAATATTCATATATTTCATTTTTACATTCGTATTCGGTGTTCTACGATAGATTGCATCTTTTTGTTTGTTTTCTTTCAGCCCAACCGAATCATGTAAACTAGACGTTGATAGAGTGATTACATCGTTATTTCTTTCCTGTTTCACGTTGTATGCGATAATATGCATCAGAAAATTCAGAAATAATAATAATCCGAAAAATTGTGAATGTATTTTGTATGGTTTTACATGCATAACTGACGTGATAAATGCTATGAGATGATGTCTTAATGACTATCAGCAAAAGTTTGTAGACACTCATTATTAAAATAAAATAAAAATATACAATTTGGTTATTACTTCTTCATGCAATAGCCTAAAGATGCTTATCAGTGATATGTGCCACATTTTAAGTTGTTCACTGTCAAAACTTATCGAATGGCATTACATTCAAGAATAAGGAATGCAATATTGTATTATCTTATCAGTTGAAAATGCTTGCCAGGAGTCAAACGGTCATGATCATATAAAATAAAAGAGAAACAAGTTCAGATAAGTGTTTTATTCTTTGAATATGTGTCATATCTAATTAACCGCTTGAATACCGCGCAAATAAATCATTAATATGTCCCACAGATACTGCGTGTTTTTGAGAAAATTAATTTTGCCTAATATATACTCGAATACGATATTTTAAAAACCTATATTGACTCAGTATAGATAGCACTACACATATTTACCAAAATATTGCTTATATTCTATTAGAATACCATTACCAAGTATTTGATTTTTTAAATGTCTTGGACATTCGTGTTCGCTTGCATATGTTCCGGACACCAATGTCCACTTGGTATTCAAATGGTTAAACAAATTATAAAAACTTATCAATGGCAAAGTTATCAAAGTGAATAATGTAAATCAATCCTCGTCGAACAACATACATACATGTTGAATTATGATTACTTTGTCCAAATACATACATGTTTAATATTCTGCCTCAACAACCGTTATCTTGTTTTGCTATGTATTGATTTGTAGTGATTACTGAACGCATTATCGCTGCTTCTGTAGAATCTTTAGAGTCGTTTTTTGACACGAAAAGCGAAGAGCTTCGGCAGAAACGTGAAAATTGCAAGAGTTTTTCACGGGAAACTTATTGCCCATTTAATCACTGGGAATAGAAGCGGGGAAAGGAATAAGTGCGAAACATACGTAGCCCAAATGCGTGCTTCCTCCCCTGAACAGGGCTGCGTAATTTATTGCCCTTTCCTTTTAGTTAGTTTTTGGTTGCAGAAAGATACGGCGAAAATCTATATCTATGTCCAAACATTGATATACGGGCCGCTGTTTTTAACCTGTAACTATTATACATTCGAAATAATCCAGGCAATACAATTTACTATCATGATAAATATAATATATTTCTCAGCAAAAACTTGGCAATGCACCTAATATTTCGTTACATGAAATGAAGTAGACGGGACTTAAATCGAATCAGAATATTTATTGTGAAGTGATTTGATGAAACTGCTTTGTTATTTTTCGCAATTAATCTGATGTTTCAAAAGCGCTTGAGATCTTTTTCTCATTTAGAAAATAAATATGGGTAACTATTACTTTCTTCTCAATACAAAACTTATCCCATATATATATTTTAGCTTAATTAATTCACTCTTGCTTATTTAAAATGAGGTTATGACTGTTTTATTAAGTTTACTTAATCTGTTTACACATGTAATAAATACTTAGATCATTTCATTTTTATATCGAATCCACTGACATTATTGACCATCTATCCGTCGTTACCAACTGAAAACATTTAGTCAATAAATACACAATACAAATCTGGTAGTTGTTGTTTTTGGGAACAGATATGTTGCAAAACTGTATGGCTGGCTATAAATTATATTGAGGATCGATTTATTATTGTGCATGATATATACATGACTATTATTTCACGTTGATTGCATCGGTCAATGCATCTTCATCTTGAAGTGCATTCAAGTGCACTGCCAATGCAATATTCAATTAATTAATCAAAGCTGCTTACAACACAACTCTATATAATATAAGCCATATGCCATTGCATTATAATAATACAATATATTATGTTCCAGATGTGTGTAATATGTAGTGATAAATGGTGAAGCTTGGACCATTTGTTCGGAATGTACTGATATATTCGTGAGAATATTAATATTAGTATTAAGACAAAATTTACAATATGTTGATATCAAATAATAGTAAAGATTTATAATATTTATTATGGTCTAGCGGTAATAGTCTTTTCTCTTATATTACGATTTGTAGTTGGGATATCTAATCAGAAATATTTTTATATCGGACTTACATATAATAAGTTAAACTAATTAAATAGCAGGGTTTCCCAAACTTATTGTGCAATGGAACACTTCGCAAATCTAGAAATGTTAGCTTGTTTTTCAGGTCGGTAATTCATAATAATAAAAATATGTATGTTATTAAATCACATGTTATTTATTGATTAATTATTTTTAAAACATGTTACATAAGAATATGAGTAAATAAAGCTCTTTGTGATTAAAAATCTCTACCCGTACCTAGATATTTGAAGTTTTAAACAACAATGGAGGTTCATCATCACTCGATTTTAAATATGCTTAAATGTGTTGCAGCGTATATTACCATTCCAAATTTTCGCGGAACACCTATTTAGGTCACACGGAACACCAGTGTTCCGCGGAATATAGATTGGGAAACCTTGAAATATATGATACAGTTTTCATTATATCTTTTAGTGTAGACAAAATTTCTAACCATATCCTCTCCCTATTCTGAGCATTTAGCCACCACACGGATCCTTCAAGATTCTTTATACCCGTCAGGTCAATCGTTTTTTTTGTTGTTGTTGAGGAAAACGTTCTGGTAAGTCCTCTCTTTTGTCTCCGTGTTCCCGAAAATGTCAAACCACCCTGTATTTGACGCATGTATCCTTTTCTCTGTGTTTTTGTAAGGTGCCATGACTATCAACCGAGATGCAGTACATACTGTCAATGTGAAAGCGATGGAATGCATAAATAAATACCGGAAATAAAAAAGGCACTAAGTAGGTACCTACAAAAAAAAATATTAAAAGTATTTCAGAACTTTTTTATGTATCACATAGACTTTCAGACTTTTTTAGTTCCATCCTTTAAGAAACTTACGTCTGCCGGAGAAGTGGTCCGGCCCTATTGAGCTTTCTTAAGCTCTTTTTAGGCATTTTTACGTATTATAGTGAATCTTAAAATCCTTGGATTGGTACTAACTAGGACGATTACGGGAACGCCAAATTGGTCGGGATCCCGGAATTAAAAGCTCTTTTCTAATGTTTTATTTACTTGTCTCTACTTTCATATATTAAACATTCGCCCACATTTTCAGGAACCAATTAAGTATAACAGTTGAGAACCGATTGTATTATACAATAATTTATTAAAATAATGTCAAGTAATGTTTAACGCTGCGATATAAACTGTTTCATACTGCATTTAAATACTGTACGCGTGGTAGTGATGGTGAACTCAAAGATCAGCCATTCGCCATAATATATAATTATGGTTCATTTTACTCGGCAGTAATAATTTAAATGTGGGTGTGAATCACTATCGACGTGGTGGGATGCAAACCCGGAATAGTTACCTTTCGTATAAATATACGAGGATATAGTTGTATCCATACTTCATGAAATCTGCTGAAAACGAATTAATAACTAACCAATGACTAAATGAATAATTTTAAGAAAATGTTTAATTAGCCCTCTCTTTTTATACTAGTACAAGTTCTTTGTTGATTATCCCACCACCACCCGTTATGTGTATGCAGGCGCTGTTTCACGACCGCCTTCCATAACTCAATACGATCAAGAAAATAAACGAATTTACTCTTCGTATTCTTGGCCAGATACAGAGCTGCACGGGACGTACCTTTAACCATGCACTGTTGTGCTTAAAAAATAAAGATAGAGAGAACAATGTGACTTTCTCAGCCATTTAGTTTAAGTGATATTAAATATCCTGTGTAGGGCTCGCTCGTGGCGTATGTAATGAGTGCGGCGCACATTGGCGCACTTTTGGCGTGCATATGCGCATAGGCACCGCATTAAAAATTTAGCAATATCCACTCATTTAGACCTAGTTTTTTTCCCACCGGCGTGAAAATCCTCGAGCCGGCCCTGACCCTGTGTATTAGTATACTGAGAATCTTAGAGAATTTAACCTACTCCGCGTTGAATTTAAAGAGGAAATAAAAATATTCCGTTCCCTATATGATGTTGCAAAAGTAAAGAATGAATATGGAATAAGTTAACGAACACCAAAATATTTACGCTGCACCATTACTTCATTTCCGCTTAACTTGGAAGTTTTCAACCTTTTGGCTGCCGTAGAAAAAAGTACGTTTGTATCTAGCACGCCGGCTGTAATTTGCAATTATTAATTTAATTAATTATTAACGAGGTAGCTCGTCTCTGGCGTGTTTAGCACGAACAATTTGACGAGATATCTCGTGTGTGGCAGCCATCTAGATTACGTGGCAGAACAACTGAACTTGCTTTTTAAATAATCATATTTTGACACAATTTTAAAACGAATATGTTAAGACGTTAAATACTCTTGCAATGTGTATACTTTTGTAAGCATTTGAATATTCAAAGCTTACTCGATGCACTTAATCCTTCGTTGTATTCTCTTTATAGTTCATACGTATTAAAGCAGTACGTTTTACCCATAAGACTGCAGCGGCTATCATTATATGTAATTGATACCGTGGCTGTGATGTGAGGCGCCAGTCGTATGATAATTTTCTAGTTCATAATTACCATTGAGTATTATGGCCTTTTGCGAATTTGCAGTAGGCTGGAAAATTAGCGGTGACTGTACCAAATGGTATGTCCATCATCGGTCATCTGGCGATACGGTAGTTTCGTCCATGCGTAATAATATATTGACTTGATAAATATACGTCGATCAAATCATTTAGAAATGCCCAGACTTAACAACAAACGGGAAAAATTGATTACCAATAGCGCGAACTCTCAGCCCTGTCGGTTACGCCGACTTGGTTGAATCTTGGACGGTTAGTTTGTAGTGTTTTCATCGTCCTATGGAAAGCGGACGTAACTCAATCCATAAATAAATCTAACCCCGATTAATTTAAAGATCCCGTAATCCATAAAGCATCTTAACACCTAATCCTAGATTTCAATATAATATGTTAAAAATCAAATTTTAAATCATAATCGTTGTAGACAGAAGAAGTCAAAATTTCACAAAAGATAAATGCATATAGCGATACCTGAACAAACATAAAAACATTTTCTTACTTTTTCTAATTTGTCGTGCATATTTTGATTATTTAAAAAGAAAATTTTACTGTGCATACGTCTCTTTTGTGTCATTATCCCTTATGTAATTTACATGAAACCAGTTTGAGGACTTTGAAGCGTTGATTAGTCAATTTATATAGGTACATTCAGAATATCTGAATCATTAAACAATGATTTTTGTAATGGCAGAATTGATGTTTATGAATTTTTTATTGTTGCTTGTATGACAAACTCCTCCACCATAACTTCACGTTTCTTATCCATTAAGTCTTAAGAGTCTGTTTGTAAATTTATAATTAAAATAATTGTTACACAATGCAATTAACCCTTTAAGACGATCGATCGGAATCGTGATAAATACTTTTTTGTATTGAAACGGCATCACGATTTATTGAACAATATTGCTGTGACTCAGATCTTTAATAATAGCAATAACAATAACAGTAATAATTAATATGCACTTCCTTATAAGTGCGGTAGTGCAGTGGAGATGCGATAAAGTTCGCAAACTACCTCAGCAGGGTTCGAATCCTGCCGCGGGCATTCCAGGAATAATATTCGATCCCTGATACACTGCAGCGCATTTTGTAATAATATTTATTGAATAAAATCTTCATCGAGATTTTGACAATGATTCAAATCATTTTTAGGTTGTTCACTGTCAATACTTGGTGGCTAGGCATTATAAAAAAAATAAGAATGTAAATGTAGGTTAATGCATCGGATTAAGTAAAGGAAAAGACGAAAAGATAATTTTCACACTCAACAGATTTAAATCAGGCAAGAATTTGTGTCTATTAATTTATAAAAATTCTTAATCTATTTTTTACGATTTGGTATTTAATGTAGAAAAAATATTTAAAAATTCTGCATTTAAATAACTAATTACTTGTTACGCCATTATTTTATTTTATTTTGTGTACATCAAACATGGGATTATTAAAAGAACAATCACACATATACTAGAATTAGTAATATAAATTAGAATGTTAAAATAAATAACAATATGTATTATGTATTTCTTTTAAGCCAGTGAGTTGATAGATGAGTAAATGCAGGCTTAAACATAGTTCTGACGATGGCATACGCCAAAATAGTTATAAACTGATTTGAAATTTTGTAGAACTAAACACTTTGAAATATTTTACCGTAATAGAATTTATTGAGTTTCTTCATTTAAACAGTCAACCGTTTTAAGAACGAAAATCTATACTAGCTGCCACTTCGTCACTAAAAGTGTGTCGAAATCATTTTTTTTTAAATTCTCAATGTTTTTTTTTAAATCGTTTATTGAAAAAGAATAATGATATTTGAATTAGAAATGGAATATGTTTCTAGTAATATTATGTATTACCTAATAATTACCCGTGTAACTACTATCTTCAATCTATGTTAATTTCACTTTTAGGGTGTTCACTGTCAATACTTGGTGGAAAGGCATTATATTAATAAAAACTGACATATTAAATAAAGTGGAATGAAGTACAAAGGAATATTGAGTTTTTATTACTATGTTAATTTTGTTACAATTACAATCGTAATATTTCTGGAGATTATATGATACCAAAATAACTACTAATATGTCTATAGATATTAATTTTACAATAAAATGACAATAAAGTTATTTGTAATTTTTTTACATATAATAATTCCAGTTTATTTACTGAAAATGTCTTTTGTTTGTCAATAATATGGTGATTATTCTAGTTCAAGATTCTTATTATTGAACATATTACGGTCGTTTTGAATTGAATTTAATTATTTTTTTATATTGTTTTTATTTCATCTAAAAATAAAACAAAGCCATTCATCTATAGTGTAATAATACCTTGCTTAATTTTACTTTTTATAATATATTAAATACATTTAAATATACAAGACTTATCGCTTTCGAAAAACAAGTTGTCATTAAGCCAATTAAAATCCTGATGGCGTATTTATTAAAGGCAAAAGTTCCTTGTCAACGTGGCAGAGAGATGGCATTATTAATTTTAATGCATCTCAATCAATAATGTCCTTTAATGCCGTCTTAAATTAAAACCTTTTCGGATTGCGATTTAAATTTTCAGTAGTCACCTCAGGGTGTAAAAGAATAATCGTGGATGATAACTCAGTATTAAAAAATGAACATAAAATAAAGAGCAATTTTGTTTGAAGTCTAACGTCATCACAGTAGTGCCTACCGCTGATGGTATACAACCCACTTATCCACATTAAACTCAAATCGAAACAATATCGCTTTTTTTTGTTACAACTATTATTCGTCTCGGTCGTATGCGTCGCTAGTTGAAAGAGCAGTCATACTGTAAGATGAATACATATACAAAAATAGAAAAATATATTGTACAAATTACACATTTATTTATTAAGACCACGACCGTTTCTCTCATCACGAAGGTTTTCAACTGACGTTAATAAGTATACATACTGGGAAACTGAGAATTGGATATCAAATTTATGGAGCTTTAAGTACCAGCATACGTTGGCGTCAAAGTTCTTCTAGTCTCCTTCATCGCTAATGTTTTGAAAAGTTGTATTTCCTTAATATCGTTGCAGACGGAAGGGCGTGATCGCTACAGAGGTAAGAAACCCCTTGTGAAGTCAGTTCACGTGGGAACTGGACTTAATATCATTAGATTACCAATAAATTGAATTTAAAAAATTAACTCAATTTTTTTTTCTCTCAATCGATTGATATTTGTTTCAGTTGACTAATGAGTTTGCAGACCACTGCCCTACGACTATTTGAGACTCTGAAAATATAATATTTAGAGTGCCAATATGATGTACTATCAAGTAATGATTATGAAGTAACGATTTTTATCATATTCATACAATATATTTTTTATATACATAGATATTCTTGGAAGTGATTTAACCCAGCGTTGAATATTCATGTTGCAGTGAGATAATAATAATTGTTACATATCTCGAGGCTAATGTATGTAAAGATGTTATTTTTTTTGATACAGTTTAATAGCGGCCATACTGTATGATGTCTTATCGATTTTACTTACAAGTCTTGTATGCAAATTGATAATGTATACACTGTGCATAAAAAGCTTAGAACATTTCTGTCACTTAATTTATTTTTAATGTAATTCTTTTTTGCCAACTGCTTTTAGTTTTCTTACAGCATAAATTTAATGCTATTATAGGACATCATTTCCCCTACATTTTTTTCTGATATATTTTTTCTTGTGAACTTGCATCAGTACTTTTTGCAATCTTTTATCGTGCTCACTGTCAATAATTGGTGAAAAGGCATTATAGTCGAACATAATAAAATAGTCATTTGCATATGTAATAATTCTACTTTTATTCATTATTATTAGAACCTGTTTCCTTTACAACGAGCGTTATCATACAGTAAAAAATAGAAAGGTATTTACTTCTACAAAATTTTAAATTTAAGTTGATAGCTATTTCGGCGTATGCCTTCATCAGAACTATAATTCATCCACTGATTGTGTTACATACTGTGACACGTCTTTCACCGTTAATGATGTAAGCAGGCTAAACACGTGTTGCAGTTTGTATCACAATAAGTGGAGTAACAAAGTTATCAAATTTTTATAATAAAATATATTTTTTTATATTAAAATATTTCTAAATTACTTTTATATTATGATAAAACCTAAATTTGAATCGTTCAAATTATGTACACTCCGACAGATTTTGTCACTAACGACCCGGGTTCCCAAATCTTTGGGAATTCCCATGAGCTTATCCTTTTCGCCAGCGATGGCCTTAGACTCAGTGACACATTTATTTAATATATAAACACGAAACATCCATTTACTGAGCGTCAGTTCAAGTTTATCCGTGCGCTTGAACGCCTGAAGATGCCGAAAGGCGAAACCCGGGTCGTTAGTGACAAAATCTGTGGGAGTGTACATAATTTGAACGATTCAAATTTAATATTGAAATTCCACCAAGCACCTTCAGTCGAAATCTTAAATTAAAACCTAAATATTAAAATTTATGGGAATAATATTATTAATTTTGAAAAGTGAGACGGTGTTGATATTTTTTTTTCTGACACTGACATAAGTAATTTGATTATTCGAATCACTTCAAGTTCTCGACCACACTGTACAAACAAAAATATTTCTGGATATTTTTACTAAAGTAAATAAAATTGCCACATCGAATATTAGAAACTCTATAAAAAGTCATGTTAAATTAAGAGTAATAAATATTTATAATATTTATCAGACCTTAGATTCGTAATTATTGTAATAGCGGTATTTTATAACGTGTTACTCAATTTAAATTGTTTTTTTAATATCTGCATTGTAACATTGGTTATTAACGAATTACGAGTTTGGTTATTTTATGCCTAGTAGCATAGATATGATTTTCTGAAAACTTTATCTTATCATCAGTATGTAATTTTAATTCAATAAATTTACAAGCAGAAGCAATTTTATTTTTATAACGTGCAGACAAATTAAAATAGTGAAATCATTTTTATTATATATCTGATATATAATTAATGTATCCAACGACAATACAGGCAAATTAAAACATCAATAATAATGATTTGTATTATTATATTCTTTTGTGCAATTTTAAAGATTGCAGAAATGTATATTTTTCTTTGTTGCCGCTGACATCCGACTATGATATAAAATTGAATAATTTATCATTCCACTGGTTGTGTTACTAATTGTGACACGTGTTTCGTTACTTTGAAAAGTATCTTTAGGCTGTCTAGCCTAAATGTGTCTTTTTTTTTATTATTATTCCATGTCCGCTCCCAATATGGAGCATATGGACTCCTAATGGAGTTTATCTCAACAGAATTTTTTCTACGAGAACTGCTTGTTACTCAGTTGCTCAACCTCTCTTTTTCCAAAGAGAGTAGGAATAGAAGGAAAGGGCAAGGACAGGACTAGTGGTTAGCTAATCGCTCTCTATACGCCCCGTTCATAGGATAGGATGGGTAGGAGGGGGGAATTCAAGACATCACATACATCCATGCCTTTGAACAGAAATTCATAAATCAATTGAAAAATCAATTTATAAAACTGCCCGTACCGGGATTCGAACCCGTGCCCTCCGTAGCGGTAGCCAACGATGTTGACCACTCGACCACACAGGCGGCCACAGACAATGTGTCTACAGACAATAATAGTACTAAATAACATAACTGATTACAAGATTAATTTATTGTGTTTGGAAAAGAAAATCTCATCCAAAATATATTTAACATTCCCGATCCCGCTGTCATATTTTAAATATTATTTACCAATAATTTATTCCCGTTTAGGGTCTTATTAATTTAAAATAAACATGTGACGAGATTTATTATATATATGTATCAATATACATCATCATCATCATAATCATAAAACAGATTGCTCGAAGTTCAAGTAAGGCTATTTTTTTTACAATCCGTGTCCGCTCCCAAATGTGGAGATACGGTCTTCTAATGAAAGTATCTCAACAGGTTTTTTTTTACGAGAACTGTTTGTTACTCAGTAGCTGATAGGGATAGATGGTTAGGACTAGGAATGGACTAGGACTAGTCTTTAGGATAGGGTGCGTGGAGGGAAATTTAAGACATCACATACATCCATGCCTTCGGACAGAATAAAAACTGTCCGTACTGGGATTAGAACGCGTGACCTCTTGTGTTCTAAGTCAATTACGTTGACACTCGACTACGCAGTCGACAATATAGATATTTATTATAAAGTAATAATTGCTCGATTTAAGAAGCATCATTAAAATTGTGCAAAAAATAAATTGTCAGCGAGTTAACTACTATCCACTTGGCGGAACAAGTATTGCGAAAAAATAATATCGATATTATGAAATCGTGGCTGAGTGCATCGAGCGTGCTCCTGTCCGCGGGCGATGCGCGGGTTCGATTCCCGCTATCGACGCTCGGGATCTGTTTAATATGCATGCGATCGTCGCGACCGGTAAAGAACGATTCGCAGATTAACTTTGGCCATTACTTTGCTGGGAATTGACTGCTGAAATATTTTTTAAAAACGTTATAATAAAAATATTATATTTTATCGGGACCCATCACCATAAAAGAAATATGTAGAAGCGATATGATCCGGTATTCGGATCATGACGTCACAACACATGATATATCGTAGTTAATTTTCTACAAACACGTATCTCAACTTTTATCAGTTTTGAGTTTTTCGATGTAATGAATAATATTCAAAATTTCAATACACACATATTTCTTCAACTCGTATCGCCAAAAAATTATTATTTCATGATTTATTTAACCTAGTAGTGATTTATCGATTTCTATTCGATGGTATGGGTGCTATCAGATAAGCAGATCATTGCTTTCCAGATTGGCGGTCGCGAAATTTCTCCGGGGGCCACATGTTTTGTATTGAGGAGGGCCGCGGATTTTTTCCAGATTTAGGGGGCCGTGGAATGAAAAAGGTTGGGAAGCACTGCTTTAGATGTCTAAAAATTCTCTCCCACCCTTTCTGATCCTTAATAACTGGGCGTAGCGAGAGTGATTAGTTAACCACTAGTCCTATCCTGGCATTATCCTTCATTCTCTACTTTGAAAAAGAGAGGTTGAGCGACTGAATAACAAACAGCTCTCGTAGATAAACTTCTGTTGATATACCCACATTACAAGGCCATATGCTTCGCATTGAGAGCGGACATGAATAAAAAAATATTTAGTATTATTTTTTCTTATTTAAAATACATATTTTGTGTGATTTCCATATTCAGTCTTCATTATTACATTTTTACACGATTTTATATACCGCAATGATGTTAATCTTTCAAACCAGGGAACCAATATTTTAATAAATCCTGTCACTTTTTTTAAAACGGGTTTTTATGGAGCTTATCTACCGCGTAAAAAAAGTGTTAAGTGTATGTACACCACCACTCTAAGAAAATTCGTCTTTCAAAATACGTTTGAAGGTCCACATGTTATCCGATTATAAATCTCATACACTGTTAGTGATTCATAATAAGCAAACTGTTTCAGAGCGGCGCCGGTACGAGAAGAGAGTAGACAAGCCAGCGATAAATAATATTAAATTAACTTATCGTTGTTTCATATGGATCACAGCCTGAGGGGGTTGAGGCAGTTGCTTGGCTTCAAAATCGTATACAGATGAAGCTGAATGAGGATTGAATGATATTACTACCATATCCAATCGTAATCTCTCTCTTTTGCATACAGAATATTGTCTGATTGATCGTTTTGAAATAATACTATAAAACATATGTTTTCGTTTCAAATTAAGTGCCGAATAAAACAGATTTTAATTACTTGGTTATTTCATCAATTGTGTTACAAATTATGACACTTGTTTGCATCTTAGAGAAGCATCATCAGACAGAACATAACAAGGTTTACAAATAAACAATGATTATAATTCTTATGTTTTAAAGTACAAAATAAAAGTAAAGGCTTATTTTCTTTTTTCGTTTTCTACTGGACGAAATGTAAAGGTTTTAAATAGTTAATATAAATTAGATTCATTTTCTCAGAGCGGTATCTATCGCCTGACTTGTCAAAACTGTCATGCAGCTTATGTAGGGCAGAATGGTATACACTTTAATGTAACACAAAGTTATCGTAATATCACATAGTTATTTATCAATAAAAGAAACATTGATTCTTATTCTAAGCTTATAAATTTGTTACAAAATGAAGGTTGTGTTTTTTTTCATTTTTGCTGGATGTAAAGAGAGTACTAATTACATAAACAATATTATTGTATGAGGAAGGTAAATCGTATAGGAAATTTATTCATATTGGTAAGTCGTCTGTTATATTTAAAACAAATTTTGCATACGGCTTTTTAAGTAAATAACGTTTTTATTATTATTATAGTTGATTGAATTGGCATTTACTTGGTAGAACTCCATTATAATAAGGTAAAAAATATGTTTTTGTAAAAATTGTAGAACTAAATACATTGATATTTTTTGGCTCATATAGTTGTTATTTGTATCATTTAATAAAACATCACGAGTTTGGTTGTACTGGGTACCCTAAATAATCATTATTGTACGGTGAAAAAATATCAAAGTATTAGTTATAAAACTATTAAGTTTAAACATAGTTCTGACGAGGGCATACGCCGACACAGCTATTTATCATAATTATTTAAAACAATATTTGTAAAACTAAAATATTTTGTCACCTCTTGACAATTGAGTTCTACCAAGTAAATACCAATTCAATCTATAAATCATTATTATGTACTTATTATTCGTTCTAAGAAATTGTGTTCTCCACAAGTAACCAGTGAATGAAAGATTACATCTTCCTCTTGATGCCTAAAAACGCTTTAGCGACGGGAAACTGCATACAAACCATTTAAAACATCATTATGACTTAGCAATAAATACGTTTCACCATTTAGTTTACTCGTATAATTTATATCGCTTTAAATTATTTACTGTCAAAATTAATATTGCAACAAAGCTCATTTCGCGATGCTAACATTGCTAACTGCACAGCTGTAAAAATGTTTTATTTGTAATATTTTCTAATAACTTATATTGCAATTTTAATTTATGCTTTATTAATGTTTGTAGTAAACTCGTTTAATGGTTTCTGATTTTAATTGTATGTAATTTAATGCATCCAATATTTGACATCGATACAATTTGATTGCTAATTTTATTTTCAATTATCACGGAAACACAATTATTACGATCGCCACAAAATCATTTAGAATAATTCTGCGTCCACAACAGAGAAAGATTTTTATACTGAAATCATTTGGCAAAGTCCTCAGCCAAATTAATGTCTTGTATTGAATAAATAACGAATACATATTTTTAATGAATTATGATTGAAAAAATAATATTTTTTTACATAATTAAACATAATATGTATTCCTTTTAAAAAAATCATAACTTAGTGCCGAATAAAAAATCAATTATCTTGTGGTATTTTGTACTTAATCTGTTTTTAAAATAAAAATCGTTATATTTAAAAGTTTTACGCGTAGTTTCAAAGCAAAACAGCCTTAACTTAAATAAAAATGACACAATAGCTTTCAGTTCAGACCTTTTTTACTAGGTTAAAGTTCTCAATTTATTTATGTATTATTATGAAAATGAGCTATGACTCATGACCAACGTTCCCTCTAAGCCGAAGGGTTAGCTGCGCGGAAAATTCAAAGGCTGCGCGGAGACTGCGCGGACCGATCAAATATTAATTGAACAACTGTCTAGTAGTGCGCGCCAAGCCGGAACGAGTGCGCGGGAGCTTCCCAACTGCTGCGCGGCCGCGCACGCGCGCAGCTTATGAGGAACGTTTGCTCATGACTAAGGCATCCTACCCCGGACCCTTTTTGTAATCCCGGGTTTCACATGTTTTCAAATCCGGGATTGAATATTCACCATTAAATCGTAGACAAATTCAGGATTCCCAAAATTTTTGGTCATCGATTTTCAAATCTTGAGAATTTCCGGATTTCCAAAGACCTTTTTTTAAAGTCTCACGCGTTTTTAATGGAATGCTTAAGAATATTTCACTGTCAACTAATCACTTCTAAGGTGTCAGTGGAGAGACGTTTTTTCTAATAGTACATTAATTTATTAGGACCAGGAACAGTTTTGCTCATCACAAGTATTTACAACTGATTAAAATAATATATTGAAAAATTTTAGAATTATTTCTCATTCTTTTTAGTTGATTTGCCAAGCTTTGCACGTTTTTTTTAATCGCATTTGGAAGACCAGAAGTACCTAAACACATGGATAGGACACGTGGGGCTCACGCGAGCCCCTTGTTAAATTTCGGCGCGGCTGGCGAGCCCCTTGTTGAGATAACAAAACATTCGTCTTAGATCAAATCATCACTTAACTGCAATTTCTGTAGATGGATAAATTTGAAAATTAGTTGTTTCATTTTTTCATTCAGCGTTGTGGGCGTCCGTGAGTCTCAGTACGAAAAAACATTTTTTCAATCGATTTATCTATTTTCTGTTCGAAGGAATGGGTGTTTGTGATGTCTTAAGATTGCCTCCCACTCTTCCGATTCTTCAAATCAACTGTGCGCTACTATTAGTTAATCACTAGTCTTGCTTATCACTTTATCATTACTACTCTCTTTGGAAAAGAGAGGTAGAGCGACTAAGTAACAAGCAGTTCTCGTAGAAAAATAACTTTCGTCGAGATACCTTCATTAGGAGGCCATATACTCGACATAGGAAGCGGACATGGATAAAAAATGAATAAATTTACCGAGCATCTTGTTAAGATATTGGCAGCCCACCGCTGCTTAAACAGTATATTTCTACGAAACCTAATTGTTACTCAGTTGTTTAACCTCCCGTTTTTGAAGACAGTAGTGATATAATTGAAAGGGCCAAGACAGCATTAATGGTTAATTTGTAGACACCACTAACATGAAGAAACATCGTTACTTCGATTGGAAAAATGATTTTCGCACTAAGATTCGAACCTGCGAGATCCGACACGGAAACCAATGACGTTGACACTGTGCTACATACACATTCTAAAATACACATTCTGATCTACCGAATTCGAACTGTTTGTGTGTTTTGCAAATAATTTGAAGTGATTTGTATTATTTAATTACTAACAATATTGATAGGGTTATCAAGTGTACTGACCCCGTATTCAAGTCATTGTTTTCTTTTTATGTGTCACGTTATTTATGTTTTGTTAGAGACATTGATGACCAATATCAATAATTATTTATTAAATACTCTTTTTTTATCCAGTGGCATATTCATCAACTGGTGTCACTGTCATACCGCAAATGAGGAAATGTTAAATGTTATTATTATGTATATTGGTATTCCTTATACTGTAGAATAGGTTTTAGTATAATAAATTATATATTTATCGTTATCTCTTAAACTGGCGCACAGACATAGGCGCCGCTAAAAAATAGATTTATAAAATATTTAAAAATAAAATTCTATTGTGAGAAAAATCAGAATACTTTTAGTTGGTTTTTGTGATGTCACATTTTCTGCAATTTGTGTTCATATAACCAGGGCTGTGGAGTTGTTAAGAAATAAAAATAGTACACACATCCCTCGCTTTACACGGAAGATAGGTTCTGCTCGATCACCGTGTTGAACGATACCGTGTAAAGCGAGACTAAGAAATATATGGAAAAGAGAGTTATAGCTTCTTTTTATAGAAATATTAATTAAATAAATACATATTACTTTTGATAAATTATTAAAACATATTATGAAACATAAAAAAAAATATTATTCGATCTCACTATCACCATTTATATCTATAATCTTTGATTGTCTATCTGTTTTGAGATTCGTGTTAATTTCTTCATATTGTTTTATTTCTCGTTGAAATTTTAAAGCTCATTAAAAATCATTATTTAGAAAATGAATTTCCATATTTCTTGACATTTGTAATCCATCTTTTATTTTTTTTGCCGTAATATGTACAAATGCATGATTTCATACAAAAAATCTCAAAAATGAAAACCGTGTTAAGCAAGGGATGGGTGTATATTCATAGTAGCATGCAATGACTCCACTTTTGACCCTAGCGAATTTGAATACATATTTGTTTTTCTAAGTATTCAAATGCTATTTGTTTTTTTTTCGAGTATGTATGACTCCAGTTAAAACAGTCTGCGATTCCGACTCCACAGCCTTGCCTATAACACACATTATATGAGCCTTTAAGAAGTGAAGTGAGCCATGACGCCAAATGTTTGAACTTTTTAAATACAATCTTGTTGTTACTGAGTGTTTTTGTGGATTGAATATTTGTTTATTTTTGTAAGGTAACACTTTTGCAATGTGTATTTACTAAGCTCACTTCACTTTTACTATACTTTAATTAAGACATGCAGAATATTATATATAACGCTTATATCTAAATTTGTTTTACATATGTGAATTACCTTCTTTTTCAAAGACGATATGTGTCATGAAACATGAAGTGAATTTTTTTTATCGTATATTCATCAGAATTCGGTCATCCAATAGTTTTAGGGCCCTTTTAAAGTAAAAATGTGGTTACACTGTTTACTTTATTGTCAGAAGTAAGGCAATAATGATACCTAAAGAAATGCTACAATTTTATGACACATCTGACGACAAAAACAAAATGTAATCTTTTGTGCGGGAAACGGCCAACAATGTTCTCTTTTCAAATCGGAGATAACGGCTGTGAAGTGAGTGCGTCACGTCAGATCTCGCGGTGGACTTTATCCGTTTTTACGACAATCTTGCGTTATAAATAAATTCAAAGTATCACATATCAAGTCTTTCTTTCTTTGAAATGTCTCTATAGAATCTTTTTTAATATAATGCCTTGCATTATTTACTAGTGACATGGTTTTTTAGTGTGGCAACATTTTTCACCCACGCCTTTGACCTGTTAAATGCGGCGGGGTAGTGTACACGTAGTTATACATCTATAGCCGAAGTAACCACACACAAACATTTTAGTCACTTAAACATTAAGTATTTATTTATTTATTTATTTATTGTTTAAAATTAAAAATATGGTACATGACATAACAGCTTACGCCAATTCGCCATGTACTTGACAAATAAAAGACACAGAATATAAAATAAAATTACATAATACATAAAAATCAACACAAAAAATCAAGAAATAAAATAGTAAAATTTCACAAATACTATCACCAAAAATGTCCACTTCACTAGGCAATGAGTTGATCTATCGAACGGCCCTAGGAACTGGTGACTCAAACCTCCTAAGCGAGGTATAAGTTTTTAGAAATAAAATTTTTAATTGTTTGTTGTATTGTATCGTCTACTGCTCAGTTCTTTTAAAATTTGTGTTGAATGAAGGCATCAGTATCGCATATTTGTTCCATATGTATTCTATGTAATTTCTTAAATTCAAGAAGTCGCTGCTTACTTCCCAAAAATGAAATATCTCTTATAATTTTGTTTACCGGATAGTATTAAGGCGCGTTATCGTCAAAGTTCTTCGAGTCTCCTTCATGGCTTATGTTTTGGAAATTTGTATTCCTAAACCATCGTTGCTGACGGAAGGGCATTATACAGGTAAGAAATCTTTAGTGAAGCCAGTTCACGGAGACTCCAACTGCAATCATTTGCGAATCACATTCTGTATGCTTCCCCTCGTTCTATATCCATACATAAACACTCATGCGCATACATACATATACACATACAGTACACAAGGAAGTCAGCCAAAGAGAGTCATTTTCATGATGCCAAGTTCGTTCTAAAATAGTTTATTAATTTAAGTTGAACGCTAATCATGTCTTAACACTATCCTACTATCATTTGTCTCTTCGAAAATACAGGTGAGCAAATAAAAAAAAAACAGTTGTCGTAGAAAAACATCAGTTTTGATTAACTATAATATCTGTTCATATGCTCCATATTAAAAGTGGACATGATTTTTAAAAAATGAGTCCATTTTTTTATTAGTATTAGTATTGTTTTTTTGATTATCTTATGGGCTTGAATTCATGCGCCTTGACATCTGTGATTATATATCCCCTCCCCCCCTCCACCAGTAATTATTCCTGGTGATAAGTTAACTTCTAACTCATTTTATTCTAGCCACGTCATTTTTTTCTATATCGTCATTCTTTACTAAGAAACTGGTTGTCTTTTGTGTTTTCGTATCTTGTCAATAAAAAAATGCGTTTAAATTTTTTACAGGGAATATTCTTGTTTACGTTGTGAATACTTTTTAAAACATACCACCAATTCATTAATTTTAAAAAAAATCGTTCGTGCTGTAGCAAATTAACATTGATACCAAAAATATAATATGTTCCTTTCTAGCGAAATTTCAGACCGCGTTATCGAATCATATTTCGCTTTTATATCAGATTTTTTCTGTAAAGCATTTCCTCCTCAAAAGGTTAAAAACAATATGACCTGAATCACTACTTGACAGACGTAGAAGATAAAGTACAACCCAAATAAGTTATAAATAAGAATTCTTTCATTATTGAATTTATTATTTTGGCTCCGGGCAAAATTGTGTTCATTATGGTTAGATGGAATAGTCATTGTCTGCGGAGAATCTAAAAATAGAGCTGCATAAATGTATTGCTATTTGACCTTTAGTGGTTTTTGTTTACTTTTTGTACTGGTAATGTAGTTCTCTATCAAAATCAATCAAAAAACAAAAGAGCTCTATCCATGTAACGAAAGTTTTTTTTTGTTTGACTTGATTGAATTTTGGACCAAATAATGGATGCATTATTTTCACTGGCCGCATTGAAAATAAATACTGCTATGCTATTGTACCAAACCATTAACTCAACCAAATGTGATTTACGTATAATTGTAATGGATAATTGCGTTTAAAAAATCGACTGTTCGGTTTTGTTTTCAGCACAAAAGTGTGATTATTTATAATGATCTGCCTATCTTATTTTTTTACATATTATAAAACAAGAAAAAATATAAAGTTATTTATTTTCTCTGGCGCTTAAAAAAATATGTTTTATGCTGTCAGCATTTAAAAATCTTACGATACTCGTCGGTTATTTTGATAATACTCCCATAGAGGCAAAACTAGAATAAAAAAGTTTTTAATTTAGATCTTAATATAAGTATTTCAAATCGCTTACTTTAGTTTAATCTAAAGGCGTTCAGTGTATTCGAAGTTTTTATTCGTCCATAATTATCATTTGATCCTGAACTTTGGTAGTTGAGAGAGTTGGTTAGAGCTTGCTCTACCAACCAGGCGCGTCTGGGTTCGATTCCCAGTAATGTCAAAATAAAATTTAGATTTTTCGATTTAAAGACATGGTTCGAGTTAATCTCCAGTGTCTTACAATAATTTTTTATCAAGTTTTTCTCGTATTATCTTTCAACATTAAAATATTTGGCGCAATGACATTAGCTGTAATGCCAAATATTTTTTTTAAATAAAAAATATTCAACTTCCGTAAGGTTACCATCGAATCCATCAATTTTTTTTTTACTTTTATAATACGTTATATAGAATAGTGATTATCAAAAACTCTGCTTCCAGATGATATATCATTATTATTATGTTCATCATGTTCGAAATGTTACGGTTTATGTCTAAATAAAAAAACGTTATCAAGCAGATTAATTGTTTTTTTCTGTAAATTGTCTGGACATAACATTCAACTATCTCGATTTTTTTGTTAAATTATCGTCGAAACCCACGTTTTCCCGTCTCGTATTCCCTTCGTTATCTCTCGTTTAGATTTGACATTTTAAATTAAAATCGGACACCGCTATATTAAAAAAAAAACACAAGGCGAGAGTAAGTTGTCCGTTTGGTTTTTAAAAATGGTTTCTGTAATTGTCCATAGCATTCTCGGTGTGGATGTTAATTTATTCTGGAAGATGGATGGTGTAAGACTCTAGGAAATGTCAAAACTATTTACATATATAACTAGAGCCCGATGGCCCGTCTTGACCTAACACGTTAAGTATCAGAACAAGCTTATGCCAACTGGTAAGTAGTTCGTACTTTCGTATAACTAACTGTATCTTTATTTTATTTGATTCTATTGAAAGTAACAATATAAACAATATAAGTATATAAATTATGATTTTTATTGAAATATAAAATCATAATCTTATTCCAAATTATATCAAATAATTTCTACCAGACTTTATTGTCGGGTGTATATGGGTCCTGGCTTCCGTGCCGAATCTCGTGGGTTCGATTTCCAATACAACCAGCATTTTTCCGATCTGTTCGAAGGAATGAGTGTTTGTGATATCCAACAATTCCTTATCACCCTTACACATTAACTGGGCGTAGCTGGAGCGATTAGTTGACCAATAGGCCTGTCCTAGTCTCATTTTTCTATTCCTACTACTCTATTTGAAAAAGAAAGGTTGAGCGACTGTGTAATAAACAGTTCTCGTAGAAAAACTTCTTTTGAGATAACTCCATCCGAAGGTACTCACTCTTTCAAAATTGGGAGTGGACACTATAAAAAGTAGATATTGGCACACTATATGTGAAATATCATTTTTTTAATTTGAGCTTTTTGTTACCTAAACTAATATGTATTCGTATTAAATTTGAATCGTTCAAGTTATGTACATTCACACAAGTTTTGTTACTAACGACCCGGGTCTCACCTTTCGGCATCTTCAGGCGTTCAAGTGCACGGATGAACTTGAATTGCCTCGAAACCTTAAATTAAATAATATAAATAAATAGTTAAAAAAAGTGCAGTTGACCCAGGAATGGCGACCAGAAGAACATAATATGTATGCAAATTTCTTGTCTTTATTATTCATCGTTTCGGATGAGTTCTTGTGACAGACAGACACGTGAATTTTTGTTTTAAATTACATATAGTTATGTATCTATGTATCCGCTTAAAAGCACTGTTTTATCTATGTTATAAAACAGATGTGTGCTTAACTTTTCCGGTTCTAAGCTCAAGAAATGCGACCCCAATACCCACATTTAATATACATAAATATCTATTTTAATATGGGTGATACAATGTTTATAATTAAGGTATTCTTATATCATAGTTTTTTAAACCTTTTGTAGTTTATATAAATACGCGATAACGCGATGCGATAACGAGATAAGCGCCCGCTTATCAGCGATCGTTTGTAAGATAACTAGGCTGAACGCATCAGTTGCAAATACATATTTGTACTGAAATGACGATTTTTTTACGCGCAACTTAAAATATGATTATTTATTAAAAAACCACGGTTTTTTTTTAAGTATGAGGAATGATGCAGAGAGATATTTTAAAGCCCTTACACTATTATTTTTTTTTGAAATTCATAAGAATAAGGCCAATAATGAGGAAACCACTGGGGTCCCTAAACGACCCCCATTGGCAGAGAAGTATTTTTCTAGTCTCCGAGCCGCGAGAGTTAAATGTGTTGATAAAATAGTGAGGAGATAAATATTGTATCCATGTAACCGATAGTATACAATGCCCATCTCTATTGTGATACCTATATCTCTTCTGTGGGTCTCGCTCATTATTTTCGTTTGAACAAAACAAAACATTCATTCTTTTGATTTATTTGTTCTAATGTTTATTTATTTTCTTAAGCAAATGATACCCTACACGCCTTTCGTTAACATTCGAAGTATTTTGTTTTCTTGTTGTATTTATTCATGTTTTTAAATTGTTAGAAGATTGAGATGGTTAAATAATGTGTATTCGAAGTTTTTAAGACATGTACTTTAAAACTATTACATTAATGTAAATAGTTTTGTTGATTGAGTACATATGTATTTTGTATACATATCGACTGTGGAAAGGAAAAAGGATACAACCCACAGTTTTTCCAAAACAGCTGTTTTTCTATAATCACAATGTATACAATTTTATACACGTCACAAGGATGTAAGCTGAAAATGCCGAATTACTATCCTTATTTAGCTTTTATGATATGAAAAAATAATGGCCTGTGAAAATTGCGACCAGGAAAAATGACTTAAAAATGGTTTTTCTTGAACAATTTATTAAATTAATATTAGGTTAAGTCAATAAAAACCCAGTTTATCAGTCACCGTGCACTTCAAGGTTGTGAATATTTCATAATTTACCTTAGGTCCAAAATCATCAAACACAGTTTTTTGTGTCTCCTGTAAAAATATATATATGTGGGCTACGTCCTTTTCTTTTCCACAGTCGATATATAGATTTTTTATCCATGTCCGCTCCCAATGTGGAGGATATTGCCTCCTAATGGAGGTATATCATCAGAAGTTTTTCTACGAGAATAGTTTGTTTCTCCTTCGCTAAACCTCTCTTTTTTTCATAGAGAGTAATAGGGATATATCGATAAGGCTATGACATGACTAGTGGTTAACTAATCACTCTCGCTACGCCTGGTTAAAAGGATCGGAAGGGTGGTAGTGATTATTTTAGACATCACAAACACTCATGTCTTTGAACAGAAATCGATAAATCTATCGAAAAAAGCTGTTCGTACTGGGACTTGAACCCGTGAGATTCGGCACAGAAGCCCACAACGTTACCCACTGCGCCGTAGGACCCGACATTTATTACCTTAATTGACACCGTATTTTATAAAACATGGGAATTTCTGAAAAATATATGAAAAAAGTTTACATGATTTGAAATACACAATTCTTATAATTTGTATTCATAAAAATATTAAATTTAACGTAATGTATGTAAGTACTTTTAAAAAATATATATTCTGTATGTATTCTATACTAGTTTGTTCACAAGTACCCAGATCTGTCAACATTAATTAACACTATTGATTAATCTGAACCGATTCTTCGTATTTCCCTTGACTGTGATTGAAGATCCTCGTCGCATTCTGAACTCTGCTCCATTTCACTCTATGTTCGGCCAGCCTTGAGTTGGATCCCGTAAATGTTCCAGAAAAGTCATTCACCTTGTCGCTCCTCCTCATTGATGCACTTCCTTTACTGCTTTTAACTGGCACATTGCCCAGGGCTACAAGTCTTTTAATGGTATCTGAACCTTGCATTCCAGAAATACTACATAAAACTTTGCAGGTCGGCAGAAGATATTTTGCATGGTTGGTCGTATATCTGCAGGGCTATTCTAAGCTTTATTAGTGTCCTGACACTAATTAAGGAGGTTTATAATACAGTGGAACCCCAACTACACTAACCCAAATTACGCGCTGGCTTGAAATATTCGCAGCTAATCCCAGAATTGTACCGTCGCGAGACGGTCGTCTGTGCGGCGTATACAGTCAAATTTTGGCTAGCGTCTGTGTATTCAACACGTGCCAGGCTATACACGTATAGCCGGGCGACTGTCTATGTGCTGGATTTTGGCGCGCTTTGCATTTTATCACTTAGTAACTAAATATTTTGTTTATATTTTTTTTTTTGCAAAACTATGGGAAATCTTAGTTTTACAGTTTTTGCGGAAAAAACCAAATCCCTAATTTTGTATGATATTCAATCTCCCAATTACACTACCCCGAATTACACTGTCCCGACTTTAGTGTAAATGGGGGTTTTACTGTACTCGGCATGATTTTAGTATTTGGTTTTCACGGTTATTATAACTTAAATGTTCTCTGTTGTTATATACATATATTATGTCAAAAGGCCAACTATTAACAGAATTTTGATTTATTCTTTCAAGATTTTTATGTCTGATAATTCGTGTCCACTCGCTTTGCGTATTAGAGTGATTGTAATACCGCACACTTTTGATTGGTTGAATAAATCAATATTGTATTGAACATAGCCGCATTTATTAAATTTCAGTAAAGTAACCGTAAAAACCAAATACAAAAAAAAAACCATGTTGAGTATTAAAGACCCTCCTAAATTAGTGTCTAGATATATAATGAGAATAGTCCAGCAGATATTAAATAGTAACTAGATTTTAGATACTCTTAAGAAAATGGGTCTAAATAATCAAACGGAATAAATCTAAAATAATCGTCCCGTGACGTGTGCAAATTGTGCGGCGCACACAATCGCACATTTGGCGAACTAAGATTTTATTACTTTTCACTTATTTAGTTCTAGTTTTGTGAGGCAAGTAGTACAAAGTAATAAATTTATCACCAAAATTAAAATTTCTATTACTGTTGTATTTTCTGTAGAAATAAAACTTATCTAACTCAGATTTTTATACCTCATTGTTGATTTGATCTTATATGAGGTCTAATTATATTGTTTCATTACACTGTGGTCTCGATGATTTAAATATGAGCAGCTAATACTTTCAAATAGTGAATTAATATGTTATGAACACGTGATAGTTTTCTAAATAGACAAATGCATTGTGCTTGTGCTCTTGTCGGTATTAAAATATTTATTAGTGTAATTAACAGGTTGAAAAATTTCTTTCCCAGCTTCTAAAATAACCATCTAATTGATACGTCTTACTGAGGAATGCAATCGTGGTACGTAGATACATTTTTTTTTATTATTTCAATTTAACCAGCGTCACATTTGAATAAAGCCATACGAAACGAATAAAAAAAGTCTCCTACCGTGCACCGAGCGGATGGACCTACGAAAAAATAAATGAAAATGAAACGAGGCTTTCATTCTCAAAATCTCACGTATAATCAAATTAAAAATATTTGTTATGATGTTCATAACGTTAAAATAATTTTGAGTGCTATACGTTGCTGAAAGTCAAAATTTGTCATACTAATCCCAGTACATATTTCGGAATTCACTATAACATGTAAAAAACAATTGAAAATTTAAACTATTCCCGATTTAATTGATAAATTTAACTTGATAAATGAATTGTGGTTTTACTCCATCTCATATTTTGTAGAAGTAGAAGACAGGAACACAGTTAATATAAAATAATAATAACTTTGATTATTCCACGTATTGTGTTACAAAATGTGACACGCGTTTCGCCTCTTTCAGAGGCATCCTTAGACAACTACTTTCGCAAATGTTTAGAACCTAAGCAAACATTTGCGAAAGTAGTTGTCTGAGGATGCCTCTGAAAGAAGCGAAACGCGTGTCACATATTGTAACACAATACGTGGCATAATAAAGTTATTGTTATTTTATATTAAAATGAACTTCCACAAAGTTACCGCCGAATCCATCGAAAGTAGGAACACAGTTTTTTTGTATAATTTTATAGAGAATTTAGTTGCAATCATTTCTTTTCTTGGGTGGAAATTTTAATTTTTATTGTGAAAATGGTTATTTGTAGTATCTCTCCTACTCAAATTGACTTCAACTAACAGTGATTTATGAACAAAAAGTTATATTTTTGTATCACTAATGATATGTAAAAAAAACATTATATTATGATAAATGATCAATCCCGGGATCCCTGTATTGAAAAATTCTCAATCTCGAAATACCGGGATTACAAAAATGGTCGGGATTGGATTCTCTCCAATTACCGTAGAGTATTTTTAAACTGTCCGACAGAAATGTATGCACGTTAGAATAACACAGCAGAAAGAAAAATTTCAATCGAAATATAATAATATTTTTTTACCATATCCGCTCCCTAGTCGAAGTATGGCCACCACGTGGTTCTTCCGAGATTCTCTGTCCCCGCCAATCTTCTTGCTTCCTCCCATGTCATTCCAGCGTCCCGTAGCTTCGCCGAGTACACCCTATTGATGGTCATCAGTGGCCTTACACGACGGGGGAATCTATCCGGTTGGTAGAAGAGACAAGCAGAAATTAGGCTTTCTTGAGGCATCCGCATAATTAGTTATCATTATTTACATTTATTCGTAAATCCAATTTATTTGTGGTGTATTACAATACAAGACTTAATCTCTGAAATACTTTTGGTGTATTTCAGAGATCAGAGATGGTGTATCAGTTTAAACCTTTTGTTTAAAATTCAAATCACTTGCAATCTAATGCTACATTAACTAAGTGAAGGTCAAGTCAGTTTAAATAGATTTAGCTATAGTTCTGACGATGACGTGATAATGGATTAGCAATCAACTAATCGATATAATTATTTTGGAACAATTTCATTACAATATAAATACCTGTAATCAGATTTTATGTTTTGTCCGTTAGGGAATTATTTACTTTGAATTCGGCGTAAATAGTTTTGAAACATAAATACCGCACACGAAATAGAGTGGATGAGATTCAAAACTTCCAATTAAAAGAAACGGGTTATTTGTTTGACTTGTAATGATCAAAATTAATTTAAGTCCAGTGATTGAAAATATCTCGTAATTGATAATTACCATCATAATCAATATTATTCTATTGCGTCTAACTGTTCGGGGATCATATCTGACTCGAAGCTGTGAAAATTAATTAAGACCTGCTATTTATTATTATATCAATAACGAATGTCTAATGTTATCGGTTAATATTATGCTAAATCCAATCAGCATCAAAGTAAAACTAGTATTGTTAATTACCTGATTGTTAATATTTAGGTAACTCTCAATTGTATTGTAAACAAAATCCATTAGCCGATTTTGTTTCTGAATATTTAAGAATTGTCTTTATATACATTTTTTTTGACATAATTGATTTTTAATGTAGTGTAGTTTTGACCGAAAATTGGTATTATTTAAGATTTCGATCGAAAGTGCTTGATCGAATTTCAGTACAAAATTTAAGTGAAGATTGGAAGGTTTTTTTTGTATGAAGCCCATTGTTATGCCCATGTAGACAATTTATTTTCATTTATGTTTACTTTAAAATTATTGTACCAGTTTTTTCGTTATCTTGTGATTAGTTTAAATTTTAAATAAATAAACCTGCGTAGATTTACCTCACTTATGTTGATAATGCTCAAGATACGTGAAACCGGATCTGATCTGTATTAGAAAATATAGAATAAGTGAATAACAAGTTATAATGATTGTATTGGTTTTAAGTGTCGTAAAGGTTCCGATTAATAAAAAATAGTCATCATTTTAATAAAAATAAAAATGTTGAAATACTCTATCTTGTAAATTATAAAAGGTTACAAATGGACAGTTTAAAGTTATTGGATAATAAATGTTAAATACTATTTATTATGCTTTTGTTATTTACTTATCCTCACAAGTAATTAATCTGCAATTAGCACTATTTGCATTTGTGTCATACCCTACTCCACTCTACGTCCAGTAAAAAAGAAAAAAAAACCCAAACTTCATTTTGTTTTTTTTAGGCTAAGAATTAGAATCAAGTTTTAGTTTGTCGTAACCTTACGATAGTTTGTCTAAAGATTTTTTTAAAAGGGAAAACTCGTGCCACACAATCTATAAAATAACACGTAATTACAATTTAAATTGTAATGTTATGTTACGTCAAATTAGCTTTTATTCATATTATATAAATATATACTTAAATTTGTTGTGTTAATAAAATTTAAATGTCAGTACTAGCTTTATTCGAATTGCATGTAATGCAAGCTATTGTTTTTATTTGCAGTTATAATAAATGATAATTGAAAAACCGCCGTGGTTAATGTAAAATAAGACCTTCATTGTAAAGTTATTGAACATAACTATGTAAATAATGTTCAATTGGCTAGTACTTACATTTTTGTTGTAACAAATAATCTGTAAGTACAAAAGTAGAATCGAATTATTTATTCCGACTCGGATAGAAAAGATTACATGATATTTTTATTTTAACCCATTCAGAGTAGGGAAATTTCCCAAATGATTATTTTATAAATTATTTTGATTTTTGGATATTTAAAGAAAGTGTGTTTAAATAACTGTTTCTTACATATGTAGTTTTTCCATGAAGAGTGATAATTTTTTGAACCATTTTGAACGGACCTAAAGTGGTGCATATGGTCTCCTAATAGAAGTATCTCAACGTGAATTTTTCTATGAGAACTTCTTGTCACTTAGTTGCTCAAACTCTCGTTTTTAAGAGAATATGGATAGAAGCAGGAAATAATTAGTTGTTATATAATCACTCTCGATACGTTGCGTTAATTTTAGGATTGGAAGTGTGGCAAGGTAGTTCGTAGACATTACAACCACCCACGGTTTTGAAGAGAAAATCCGTAAATTTACATTCAAGACATTTTTGTCTAATTACTTACGATTTTCTAAGATTCCGAGCAATTCTATTGATAAAACAATTGGAATAAATACAAAAAAAATATTTTATTTATATCAATATCATGCCGTTACAATTATAATTAGCTATTTGACTCATTTTTCAGGACTGGTTGTTGACTTCGAACGTTTGAAAACTTTTTAAGAATCAAACCTTATTTTTTTAAATGCGATCCTGAAAACGAACGTCCATTTAGAGAGCGATACGCAAACTATCTGTTATACCCTAGATCAGAGGTGGGGAACTTTTTATTCTCTAAAGGCCGCATTCATTTTTCTGATTCGACACGAAGGCCGCAGTAAATATTGACTAGGGAATTTTTAACCGGAAACAATTTCATGCCAATTTCTAATGCTCAGAAATTTTCCGATTTCCCAAAATTACCAGCGTGGGACCTTTTTTTTCAGAACTATCAAGGATTTTGACATCGAAAATCCCAAAAATTTAAAGAATTAGGCAATTGTAGCCAAAAGGCCGCAGGTTCCCCACGCCTGCTCTAGACACATCCTTTAGTGTTGTTTATTCTTTTTGGAATGAGAAAGAACCTGATGGAACAAATGACTACCAATTATCTTTAAAAACTTTCCGTTGTAATCAATAGTTTTTCAAGGGAATCTTGTATTATAAAGCTGTATTATTAAAAAATAAAATTGAATCACACGATATCTTTTGATCGACTTTATTGGCATATTTGAATGACAGTAGGTGGATGGAAGTAGTTTTTCTCGTTTTAGTTCTCGTAAGTGAACATTTTTATGATTTTTTTCAACCCATTATTTCTCCAGAATCACAATTATAGAGCTATTAATTTTATGCAATTTAATAATCTCACCGTGTGGGCCTTCGCGTGTTTTGACGTATACATTTTATTGCGTTCAAATCCACGTCACATAAAACACAACAGTCCCAGTTTGACGTCTCAATTAAGCGTATTTCTTCTCAGCGGGGTGTTTCTAACCTCGCAACATTATAAATTTAATATACACACGTATACATAGAAACATACTCTTCTTCAGTTTACTACTACAGAGAAAATAAACTACAAAATTGTCTTGTACAGTTTTATTCATTTTTTAAGATTGTTTTTTGACTATCTGGCAACATTAACTCTTCCGGATCACGGCCACTTTTTCAGTTAAATATTTGTATTTGTAGTACATATTTCAAAACTGATATTGCAGTCAAACCGCAATATAACTGGCTTCAGATGTAACGTACAGAATTGTCGATCGAATCGAAACATCGTTTATTTTTAAAACTAAAAGTTACTCACTTTTAGGGTGTTCACTGTCAATACTTGGTGGAAAGGCATTATATTAGTAAAAACACAATATTCCTTTGTACTTCATTCCACTTTATTTAATATGTCAGGACCGGTTTCGCTCATTACGAGCGTACATCAGTTGACGATAATTAAATTATATATATATATTAAATAAAGTGGAATGAAGTCAAAGGAATATTGTGTTCTTACTAACTAAAAGTTACTGTTAGCTAAAATTATTTTGAACAGTTGTTCGATGATTCGCTGTGCGCAAACCCTAGCCGTTTGTATTTGTATCCATTTATAAAAAAAAACTTCGCTGGCTTTTATTAAATATGTTTTTAATTTAAGATTTCGACTGAAGGTGCTTGGTGGAATTTCAATATTAAATTTGAATCGTTCAAATTATGTACACTCCCACAGATTTTGTCACTAACGACCCGGGTTCCGCCTTTCGGCATCTTCAGGCGTTCAAGTGCACGGATGTTCAAGTGCAGTCAGTTCAAGTGCAGGCGAAACCCGGGTCGTTAGTGATAAAATCTATGGGAGTGTGCATAATTTGAACGATTCAAAATTAAATATGTTTTTTTTTCCAATTATGTTCACTTTCTATATTGAGCATATGACTTCCTAATGGTGTTGTCTCAACAAAAGGTTTTCTACGAGAACTGCTTGTTATTCAATCGCTCAACCACTTTCTTTACGAAGTGAGAAGGGATATAAAATATAGGATTTGGACAGGACTAGTGGTAAACTAATCGCTAACGGACTGTAGGCTTTGACAGACACCCTCTCACCTGCACTGGTTTGCTATATCAAAGGTTTACTGTATTAAGTGGAGTGCTTAATAGATTCTTGTCTTGTTGTGAAATTAAACATTTTGTATGAAAAAGGATAATGACGAACATTCATGTATTCCATTGTATACAGTTTTTTTTGTTATTTTATATATTTAACATCATTCAGTATGACATACGTATATAGATCATTAAAAATGTTTAAACTTTTTTTATCGACGACGGTTGAAACAATTCTTGAACAAAGGCTTGAAGTTGCATTTTTTTGTAGTATATATTTAAGAAAACACTAGGTATAAATTAAAAATGCAGCTTCACCGTGTTTATCTTTCTTTCATCACGCGATCTTATTCCACTGTAGGCTTTGCGCCAAAATCAACTGTCGACAGTCACATTGTATTTAAGTGAAATTATCTGCGACACGTGTGACGAAAGCTTGTCATGTCATCTAACAATTTGCCGTGACATATTTGTCAAACAAACATATCTTTCACCAAATACGTTAAAATATAATTCATCAAACACAATTTTGTCTGCTACGGCATAACAGCAGAATTTACGCTATGGGTTCCACTCCTTCCAGGACCATGGGGCCTCTAGAGGTGAAGTGAGCCAAGTAGTAAAATGGTTAAACTTTTTTCTTTAACTTTTAAGTACAATCACGTTTTTGTTTGGTGTTTTGGTGGATTCCATATTTTTTTTTCGGAAATAACACTTTTGCAATGTGTATTAACTGAGGTTACTTAAATTTTACGATACTTTAAGACGTATAGAATATTACAACGCAACTAACATTTGTTTTTCTTAAATAAAACTTGGCTCACTTCACCTCTAATGGGCCCATATGTACATTTTTTTCCTAATTGCTAATTTCATGTACATATATATGGCATCAAGAATTGGAAACCCGCGCACCTTAATTATAATCACGAATTCTGGTTAGATTGTAAATAAATCGCGTTTGGCCCCTAGGCAACTAAGGGGTTAAATAGAGTAATTCAAACGAAATACTAGTTTTTTTGTGAGGTAAGCAAGTTACTCTCAAGCTTATCCATCTTCTTGTTAATTGGACCTTAACTAAATGAATAACAACAAAAAAAAAACTTTTGAATTTGTAACGACTTTCTATTTTACACTGCGTACAAATATTGGTTAACATATTGACTAACTATACAACCTCGTAAGAAATCGGCTTATTAAAAATTGCAACTCTTTTTTGGTTTTAGTGGTTGCGTTGTTTTGTAATTTATTAAAAATCATTTCACTTATTTCAATATGATAACATAATAATACTCACCTCGTATGTTTTTTCGAATTATGCTTTATTTCATTTAGATGTAACACAACAATGGTGGAATAATTTAAGCATTGCATCAAAAATTATTCTCACCATGTTATTAAAATCATGCATAATTCGACTTGCTAATTAACTTTTATTTTAATATTTATTCAAAGAGATTTATCGCGTAGTATTAAAATTTATACAATCGCAGCTTTTCAGTCTGATGTAACCGCCCAAATAAATAATCCTAATTGGAATTTATTAATATTTTAAGCAATACCACGTTAATTAAATTAAAAATACGCAAGGGACATTATTACTTACAATAGCTTTGCATACTGTTTTATATACAGGGTGGAAATGTGGGAGACAGTGATTTTCAACATGTTTTATTTTTAGGACCCATCGTTACGTTGGCATTTGAGTCAGATTTCTGCAACAATTTAGAATACAAATGGAAATGTGATAACACATTAATTTATTATGAAATTAGATTAAGAGTATATTGATTTTTATTCCTTCAACAAAGGTGAAAACAATTCAAATTGATATTTTATAATTGTCGGAAGCCTAGCGCAGTGGTCAACGTCGTTGGCTTCCGTTACGTATCTCATGAGGTAGATATCATTATTCTCCTCGAAACAAGAGAATTTGAGCAACTAAGTAACAACCAGTTATCGAAGATAATTTTAAGTTGAAATACTTCTATAAGGAGGCCACATTTTCCACACTGCGAGCGGACATGGATCTTAGATTGGATTTAGACGAAACATATAATTTATGGTGGGTCGTCGAGCAGAACTGCTCTCGGTCTAAAACGATTCTCAGGCATTGTCTCGTCATATTTGTAAAAGTTAGAGATCTTTGGGTTATAATGTTTTCCTACCTCGCTGTGAAACTTTTGAGATATTTCACGAACGAACTCGCGGATGGTAGGTATTTTCAAGTCTCTGTGAAGCAGCGAGTTACGCACGCACCACGAGGCGTTACATATCTGTCTCACTGATTTATTTTGAACAATCTGGAGAGTCTAAATATCAATACTCACTTTAAATATTTAAAATCAAATAATTAGGTGAAAAAATAATTCAATAGATTTTCTGATATTGGCATAATACGAAATAGTTGTCAACTCCATAAAACAATGGAGTTCTACCAAGTAAACGCCAATTCAATCAATAAAACCAAATAACTTATTTTTCTAGTTTTAAAATAAGTTATCGATGCCAGTAAACATTTGTTTACCGTTAGGTCTCTCTGGGTTGAATGTTTACAATACATAATTATAACTGTACTATACTTAGATGAAAAAATGTTTACTTTCGCTTTACATTACGAGAGAATTGATAAGCTGACTAGGAATAAAAATATTGTTTTTTTAACTTAATACTAGTTAAACTTCTAATTATAACAAAGTCCGTTAAACTGCGGACTTTCTAGGAACTACTTTATTTGTTCAGCGTTATCAAAGCTCAGAGAGCCCCTGATGTAAATTTTGCTGGAATAAAATTAAAACAAAAAGTCCAGAGTCGGAGTTAATTTTAAATTTTAATCGGAATGATAAAGTACTCAAGAGGCGGAGATTACTCGCTTTTATTGCCCACCGTGAACACACACAATGGGTCAGGGGCGTTCAACGCTTACAGAGGTAGTTTTATACTGTTATTTATGACAGTTGCTTCCACATTGCGACTCTCATAATAATCTCTGACATAATAATTCTCTGCTGTATATTCATGTTGTCCGGTAATTGTTTCAAGAGAACGGTTTGTTAGCCTTCGCTGTAATGGTATTTGATAAGAGTAAGCAGAGGTACACCACTAGAAATCTGATATTTTAGATTGCTTTCAATGTCAATATAATTTACAAATTCTGGTATTATTTTTTACCTATACCCGTGTTATTGACCATTAAATTATATTATTTCAACCGACGTTGATTGATGTAAGACACTCAAGAAAATATCAATTCAGTTGATTGAAAATTTTATGACAACTGTTGTATTTGATGTTCCCATAGCAATGTTTATACTCTATCAACCAGTGGCGGATTAAACACTTGAGAGGCCCCAGGTGCAATACAATTAGGAGGCCTTGTTTTATAATGTCAGAAAATCCCATGTAAAATAATACATATATGAACTATTTTTGAGGCCCCCAAGATTCGGAGGCCCCAAGAGAGCGCCTCATGCGCTTATAGGGTAATCCGCCACTGCTATCAACGTTGGATTCCGTGACGGACTTCGCGGGCTTTTTCCTAAATCCCAGGATGAACAGCACTTTTTGATCCATTTATTGATTTCTAGTTGACAATTTTTTCTCACATTCCAATCCTTAGGTAACGGAGTGTAACGACAGCAATCCACTAACCACTAGTCATATTCTAGTCTTAATTTTTCTATCTCTACTCTATTGGAAAAAGAAAAGTTAATCATTTGAGTAATATGAAGTTTTAGTGTAGAAAAACCAATACTTCTATTGGTAGCCACATGTCTCATATGCGAGCAGACATGGATCTAAACAAATATATACATATGGTCTAATTTTGACAGCTCGTATACTATTTTTTTCGAGTATTTTCGTCTCAGACATATTATTTACTTTGTGAGGTTTTTTTAATCCATATCCGCACACAATATGGAGTATATGGTCATCACCTAATTTTTTCAAGTTTCTCTATCTTTCGCCAGTCTCAGAGTATATCCTATGGATGGCCATCAGTGGCTTTCCACGACGTCGAGATCCATCCGGTTAGTAGAAGAGACAGCCAGGGTTATTTTTTTTTGGGTTTTTAATGTTAAATATCAGTTACGAGGTATCAATGTTATAACATCGACTATTTGAATAAAAATTGGAAGATTTTGTGCGGAGAATTGTTGTACGGAAGAAGCACACACAGACAGCCATGTCTTTGTAAAACCCGTCATAAATCATCCGAAAAATAAACAATAGTATAGTAGGTAATTTAAAACAATCTAAAAATAAAAACGTTAAATTTGGCGGCACTTAACCGTAATGTCCCTTAAATTCACCGGCATTTTTGTGCCGCTTCGCTCCATTCATTTACTATAATGTCTTTATCATACCCAAAATGAGCAGTGCCAAAGGCCAAGCAAGGTAATTAATTATATGCATGAATTTAAAGAAGAAAGATTGGCTTCGACCCTCGCAGTTGAGCCACCGCGCCAGAGATAGGGAAAGTACACAAAAAAACCGAGACACGTATTTTTTTTACGACCGTTTAATTAAATAAAACACATTATTTTATGGTCGCACTTCAGAAGTCATCCACAACCAATGAAATGCATCACCGACATGCACACTCAAATCTTTTTTTTATATATTTTTTACTCGACCTAAAAATAAAAATACAGTACAACTAAAATGAACGAATACTATATTTTTACACGAATTATTTGTTCTAACACGATTCCCAGAAACGGATAGCGGGTTTTCTTATAACAAACAATTCAACAACACAAGACCGTTATAACGTACAAAAGGCTTCATTAGATTCTAACACATACACAACTCTAGTGGTGAAGTTAATTTATGACTTATCTTTCTTAGAAGTGGTCGTAAATAATCAAGTAGTGATGAATAGTATTATTTTGTATTAATTAAAATACATAGATATTATAAATAATGTTTTCTTCATTATTAATTTTTTACACTATTTTTAGTAAGTGTTATTTTTTCAAAAAGCGCGGTTTTTTAAATTCAGGGAACCAATCCTAATTTTTTTATGAATTATGTCACGGTTTTTTTGCAACTTTTTAATTGAACCTATCTTCTTCATACAAATAAGTTAAGTGTATTTAAGAGTAAGTGTCAAGATCTATAGAGACACCTACAGTTAAGACAAATTATTAAATTAATTAACACAAAAATTCGTTTAATTGATAGAATCATAGATTTTGCTAACGTTTGTTATTTTTTTCAAAAATATATAGTGCGTTTTGGTTGAAATATTTAAATGAAAAAAAAATAGGATGTCCCTGCTTAAGCACACCACTGGCTCCCTGTTTATTTTTTACAAATAAACTTTATTGCAATACGATAATAATAAATTCTTATCACAACTGGGATGATTTGAAAATCTTATTAAGCTGGATTTTATCAATTAAACGAATTTGTATGTATAAGCAATTTAATAATTTCTCCTAATTATAGGTGTCTCTGTAGACCGTGAAACCTACCCGTAAGTATTTTAGTTATTTCTACACGAAATGTTTCATCATTTTGTGGTTTCGTGACACACAAAGCTTTCATTATTACCAAAATATAAAGTTAACGAAAACAACGTATTTAGTTCTACAAATAGTATTTTGTATATAAATAGTTGATAATTATTTTGGCGTAAGCTTTCATCAGAACTATGGCTTAGAAGAGATATACAATACATCCTAAATAAAATACGCTGACAACGAAATTATTGTTGTCCTAAATTTTCACGCAAATCTGTCTAATAATGCTATTAGAATAATTATCACCATTGACGTTGAAGAGGGTATAACATAGTAAACGCTGTAAATCCTCTGCTACATTCGTTGTAATATAATAAAAAAAATGCTTTTTCGGTTAATAATATTGTACACACATTTTAAGTGTCCCTTTTGACTTTTTGCACAGGTAACCAACCAGCTTTGAAATGTGTTTATAATAAACATTTCATGAGTGTTGTCTTACATTTAAAAACATATTCGTTGTTGTCCGTGATTTGTATTTGTTATTCAAAACCAAACTATGTTATTTGCTTTGCTATTAACGCAAAAGGTTGTTTATAGATGTACCGTACGAAGTGAGTACATGCTATACGAGAGGAAGATATTTCTTCACTGCATTCGAAACTGGCGCAATTATCTTTAATTATCTTCTTTTACCTATTTTTTACGACATTTCCTATGGAGAATCACATAAAATATTAACTGCGTGTTAATTTTGAAAAGAAAATTACTTAACCGAATAACTGCATAACGTATTTTATGTGTACTCTTACTAAAAACCGTAAGAAAAGAAGGTAATACATATTATCCTTTCTACAATACATAATTTGTTGCATTATTTGTACAGTAGAACTCCCTACTGTGACGAGAACGGGGGGGTCATTATAGGGGGTTAGGATTTTTTCATTGATATGAAAGTAGAAAAAATATGATCTTACTTTATAGTTTGAATACCCCTCGTCCATGAATTACCCACCGTCTATGAATTCCCGGATGACACGTCACATACGTCCTTCAAAACCTACGAATAGTCGTCGATACGCAAACGTATTTGTAGCATGAATGCTTACGATATATTAAAAAAAAGTTTCGATTAGGTTTTGATTTTTTGTCATTATAGGGGATAATGTCACTGTAAGAAAATAGGGCCTCAAAAATAGTAGGGGGTTTTATAGTACGGTGTGTCATTATAGGGGGTTCTGTTGTATTATAATATTTGCTAGATAATGTAATAATGTCATATCAATTAGCTTAACAATAATTATAGTACTGTGCGATTCACTTTTATGTTTGTATATAAACGATACAAACCGTTTGCTGCCCGTCAGTTCAAGTGCATTCGTGCACTTGATAAAACTTGAAGATGTCGAAATGCGAAACCCGGGTCGTTATAGACAAAATTTATGGAAGTGTACAGAATCAAAATAATTCTAATTTACTAATATTTGAATAAAGGTTCCTTAACTGATCTTTGTGCGATGTCTCATGTTTGAAATTCAGTCGACATATTTTCAGTTTGTTTTTTTATTATCTTCCATAGATGGGCAAAGAGTATAACAGTATTTTTTATTTTCTTTCATGTGTCACCGTCAGTCTTATTATCTTTTTTTGATATTTCAATCAAATAACGTTAGACAAAATAGGATTATTTTGTATTGCAATGATATTTTCACTCATCTTCAAGTCTTTGATACTCATTATGATTATATTGATTGAATTGTTACCCGAGGGCCACAAAACTTCGCGCTGTAAGTAAATTTCTTAGAAGCGGCAAACTTCCATACAAATTGTGTAATTATGGAAGTTCACAGCACTTAACGTTTCGTGGTCTTTGGGTTATACTGGTTGCTCGGTTATACTTTATTATAATAAATAATACGGTAAAAATATCAATTGTACGAATTGGTTGACAATTATTTTGACTTCACACCATTGTCTGAAATCTATTTAAACTGTTATTTCTGATGATGATTTACAAAGAAGCAAAACATGTGTCACATTTTGCAACACAAGTGGAATATAGAAATTATCAAATTCAGTTTTATAATATTTAAACTGAATTTAAAATCATTTAATGTGATACTTTCGTTGATCATTTTTAAGGTGTTCGTTCACTCTTAATCCTTGGCGGAAAAACAATGAATCTATATATATAAAACAAAGTGGGGTTATTTACACCACGTATATCTCGAGAATTACTCCAAGGATTTCAATGATCTTTGCTTTATAAAATTCCTTTTTGCCTAGAATAGCAGAATAAGCATTAAAACATCGGAAAAATATCACGGAAAATAAATTATAAAGAAAATAAATGTCTCAGTACAATACGGTTTTTCAAATTTTTTGAATCGAACGCGGAACATGACGTATGCAGTTTATGTTTAATACACTAGGTGGCGTTGGTTGTAAAATTCATTTGTTTCATACTTTGAATTAGAGATGTACCGACGAACTTGGACGAACGTGTCAGAATTTCGAAACTAAATCTTCAATATCCATTTTAAAAAAAATTGGTTGTCTGTAAAGTCGGTTTACGGACGATAGTTTAACGTGACAACGTCATAATAAAACATTGATGAAATGATTGCACACTTTTATTAATAAAATGGAATCATTTTTATTGAATTATCATTATTTTGTATGGATACGAAGAAGGAGTGAAAGAAATCTACAATTTTTTATTGATATATTTTATTCGCACTCATTAATTCAAATATGTTTATTACTTTGATGAACAATTTATTTACAAGTAACAATGTGCTTTTAGCAATTTATTTACAACTTTTATACATGTGGGATATTTAACGTCTTCCAATCTGCCGCTGTCTCTTTTCTACTCAGACGCATCGACCAATCGAGTGGAAGAGAGATAGATGCGGCACAATCCGAACGGTAGGCCGATCGTGCCTCTCTATCGCTTATCCGCGCTCTCGCTCGCACGCTTGCCTTCGGCGTAACGCGACAAACGGGACAATGAGTCATGTTTTTTCGTGCGTGCAGCGGGCGTTTATCGATTTATAAGACGTTGTCACGTCAAAAAAACTTTTAGGAATTTATGTTTCATGTTCATCACCGTCGCTAAAATATATACTGAAATGTGAAAAGACGAATGAAAGTACATAAAATCAGAAAGTATGTAAAAAAAAATTAGTATACTTTTCATGTATATTATATTGTTATTGAACACTATCAAATCATTATTTTATTTTTGATCCCCATATACAGTCAATTCTGTTTTTATGCAATTTCAAAGTAATGCGGTTTTGAAGAAATGCATTTTTTTTAAATGTACCATATTTTACGATATATAAAAATGTTAAATATTACATTGAGAGCATATATCGTTGTATTTTGGATAGAATAGAGAGAATCATAAACACAACCGAAATTTGAAAAAAAATACGATTTCGAACTGTTTAAATCATGTTGCATCTGCCATCGCTGAATTAAGGCCACCTACTTAGGTGTGTTACAGTCGATAAAACCATTGAAACATCGGTAATATCAGCTGAAATGATTACTTTAGCACACGAGCTTGGTGAAGAAAGGCTTGATACCTTTAGCGAAAATTATATCGACGAATTACTTACAGATAAAGCTATAAGTGACAAAGATGTCAATAATTTAAATTTAATTATTGACAAAAAACCAGAAAACAATGACGAACTGAAAGAAATTCTGCGATCATTCACTGCGAAAATAATTGAAGAAGGTCTCCGACTTTTCAGTAAATTAGAAGATCATTTCTTTCTAAATGATTCAAATTCTGATCGCGCATTCAAGTTTCAACGATAACTTAAAAAAAATTATATATGGGTATAACCAGTGCTTTTTTTTGAAAAAAAGGTGCCGGAACGCACTTTTTTCGAGCGTTTTCTATGAAGGTATATTATTTATTATATATTCGAATATCATTTTGATAGAATTAATGACGGCTTATCATATAATGCATAGAAAATAAAACAAAATATACATATTTTAAAATAGAAAAAATAAAATTAAACATTTATTAAAATTTCGAGAAAAAAAGGTGCCGGAACGCCGTTCCGCCACGTTACAGGGTAAAAAAAGCCCTGGGTATAACAAACTGCATAACCAATTAATTATCGAAAAAGAAAATCTGAACAAACTCTGATCACTAATTTTATTGTTAGAAAACAACCATACCATGTGTGGAACATTAAACAATTTTTTTTTTTTTTTTTTCTAATGTAAGATAATCTCATAAATATAATATTGAAGATTTGGAAAATGTTGCGTTTTTTGTTATATTGAGAATTTATATCATTTCGTAATATAAAAATATGAAAATTTAGAATGAACTTTCGTAAAATTATAAAAAAGTATTATTTGAATAATTTTGAAAAGATCCCTGTCACTATGTTGGTGACATGCATTGAGAACAAATTTATCCTAGACCAACACATTCCTTAGCAACTGCCTTTGTTTGACAGTTACTGTCAAACAAAGTAGTCGTTTGTCAACATTGTGAAGATGTAATTTTATTATTTAAAATACAGTGAAATAAAGAGGTACTAGCTATGCCAAGTACTTCTAAACCAATTCATAAGAGTGCTCGGAATGGTTTTCTAAGAGTCTTTCAGTTCTGTGAAGATGAAAAATCTGAAAAAAAAACAATAATTCCCTTTGGGTCGACATCATTGAATCACTTCGAACTGTCAATGACGTAGTATGCCCAACATTTCGTGCTGCATGTCAATAGCTCAATTTGCTTAAAAACTATACTCATTGGGACATGACAATCGCTGAAGCAATTGTTTCTGCATCTCCAAGTCAGATACGCACATTATTTGCTATCATTATTTTGATATGCTTCCCATTGAATCTACGAGAACTGTGGAACAAGTACAAGAATGACATGTCCAAAGACACTTTACACCAAATTCGCGTCAGTTCAGGGAATCCCGATCTCGAGGTGAATGAGGAGATACATAACCAGGCGTTGCTTTTGATCGAAGATATGTGTTACCTCATGCGCTGCATGATGCGTCGCCAGATCAAAGAATGAACGACGCTTTCAATCGAAAATCGGAACGTAAACGTAAATATGATCGAGATGCATTGAACCAATCACTTCGAACGAATGTACCTTTGTTGAACCCCCAACAGAAAGTGTACGATACTTTAATGAAGGCAATTGATGAGGGAAATGGTGGCTTATTTTTCCTCCGCATTGGAAGCACTCAACTGAACTATGAAAGATCAGCGCAATGACTCAAAATGTTTTGGAGGCGCAATGATTCTACTATCTGGCGATTTTCGCCAAACACTACCAGTCATTTCAAGATCGACCGATGCCGATGAAATAAACGCTTGCCTTAAAACATCGACTCTGTGGCGCTATGTGAAGAAACTTCAGCTAACGACAAACATGCGAGTTGTATTTCTAAACGACCATCTGCCGCAGATTTCTCCAAGCATTTGCTGACTATCTGTAACGGCCGTGTTCCTGTTGACGAATCGAACGGATTGATTTCGATTTCACCGAATTTTTGCAATTTCGTCTCAACGAAGGACGGTTTCATCAACAAAATGTTCCCAAACACCTAATCACAAAAATCGCAATTGGTCGAGTGAACGAGCAATTCTTGGGGCTAAGAAAAAACATATGGATCATTTAAACTTCAAAATTCAAAATCAAATCGTTGATCTACTGCATTACTTTAAATCTATCGACTGTGCCACGTGAATAACATCATTTCAATGTAATTTAAATACTTTTCATTTTGAATTTTGAACAATTATTGAACTTAATTCATTTTGAGTATTCATTCAAACTGAATTTAATTCAGCCAACACAACATTTATTGATTCTGAGGCGGTACGAAGTTCGTCGGGCCAGCTAG